>CAODLS010491217.1:0-17301 GCA_948243855.1 Flueggea neowawraea | reverse complement strand
ATTAAGAGCATTAATTTCAAATAACCAAACTCTAGCATAGAGCTTTTAGTTTTTGTATCATTTTGTAAACACTTTGAGAGTGGAAAAAAGTTTGTTATGACCCTAGAGAAAACAATATTGTAATGGCTTTAGAGGTTTGAGCCATAATCAACCTTGGGTAGACTTTAGAGTTTTGAGTCATAATCAACCTTGTAGGCTTTAGAAGGTTGAGCCATAATCAACCTTGTAGGCCTTAGAGGGGTAAGCTGCAATCAACCTTGTTGGCTTTAGAGGTGTGAGCCGCAATCAACCTTGGTGTAAGGCTTTGTTGGATTGAGCAACAATCAATCTTCAATAGTGAAAAGCCTAAGTGAGACTTAGGTAGTGGACATAGGCATGGTTGACCGAACCACTATAAATTGTGGTGTTGTTTTCTCTCTTCATTCTAACTCGCTTCCGCTCTACAAATTCAACCAAGGCATCCCTGGAAAAATTCTTTAACAAGTGATATCAAAGCGGGTCTTCGTTCAAGAATGCTTAACAACCTTGGATCAAATATCTTACATCATTGGAGATGCCAAATTTGGTACTATCTTCCCAATTTTCTCAATTCTTATCATTTCTTTTAAATTGATATTGTTTTGATTTAAAAAGAGGGAGAAAATAAGTTTTAAAATTATGCACCAAATTTTTTTAATAGGGGGGAAATGATATTTGCAAAATATTTTAAACAATGCGCAAATTGTTTTCAAAGAGGGGGAGAAAAGAAAATTTTGAAATTTTTGCATAAATTATTTTTGATAGAGGAGTGAAAATTTTAAAATTTTCAATATGATTACACTTGTTTGTATGAACCTAACATCTTAACAAGGATGAAATCCTTGATCAAATCAAGATCAAGAGCATCAATTTCAAATAACCAAACTCTAGCATAGAGCTTTTAGTTTTTATATCATTTTGTAAACACTTTGAGAGTGGAAAAAAGTTTGTTATGACCCTAGAGAAAATAATATTTTAATGGCTTTAGAGGTTTGAGTTGTAATCAACCTTAGGTAGACTTTAGAGGTTTGAGTCGTAATCAACCTTGTAGGCTTTAGAAGGGTGAGCCGTAATCAACCTTGTAGGCCTTAGAGGGATGAGCCGCAATCAACCTTGGCTTTAGAGGGGTGAGCCACAATCAATCTTGTTGGCTTTAGAGGTGTGAGCCGCAATCAACCTTGGTGTAAGACTTTGTTGGATTGAGCAGCAATCAATCTTTGATAGTGAAAAGCCTAAGTGAGACTTAGGTAGTGGACGTAGGCATGGTCGACCAAACCACTATAAATTGCAGTGTTGTTTTCTCTCTTCACTCCAACTCGTTTTCGCTTTACAAACTCAACCAATACATCCCCATAAAATTCTCCAATAGTCAGAGCATCTAGAGCCATAATGTAGTGCAACCAGCTGGGCAGAGTAGAGGACAAAGCTAAGGGAGTTTAATTCTGCCATGTGTGATTTGTAAGAAGAGGCACCTAGGGGTGTGCCACAAAGTGACCGACAACTATTTCCACTACAGACAGCCGAGGCACAAGGTAGCAGAGTGTCCTATGAAATGGGGTGCTGAGGCTCAGGCTGGACAGTCGGTAACAGGAGGCTTAGGGACAGTGAGTACCGGTGTGGGTAAGGGAGCTAGTAGAGGTTTCGATAGCCGCAGTCTAGGTGGCCAGGGCAGTGGCAGAGGCCAGGCAGCCCAGAGCAGTGCTACAGGAGAGCAGGTTCGAGTATATCATCTCGCCCGTAAAGAGGCTCAAACCTCCAATGCAGTAGTTACTGGTACGCTTTCTATATCTGGTACTCCTGCATATGTCTTATTTGATACTAGTGCATCCCATTCATTCATCACCCCACCTTTTGTTGAGAGTGTTGGGTTAGTATTGCGTCAGCTAGATAAGTTGTTAAAGGTTTCTTCACCTCTGGGTAGTAAGATGTTGACTGAATCCACGGTCAAATGTTGTGTGGTTGCCATTGATGGGCATGAGTTGGTGGCCGATCTTATCTTGCTAGATGTGGGAGAGTTTGATGTTATCTTAGATATGGATTGACTTTCTGACTGACTTTCGACTTTGGATTGCTTTTCCAAGAAAGTATATTTTCGATCGACTGATTTCTGTTACAGGATGAGCGAGACAGTGTGGTGAGAAAGTACGCGTCATATGTCAGAGCAGAAAATATGATTCGCCGAGGATGTGAGGCGTATTTGGATTTTGTTCTGACTGAATCTGAAGGATCGGAGTTGAGGGTTAGAGACGTATCGGTGGTAGGAGATTTTTCTAATGTATTTTTGAAGGAGTTACCAGGACTTCTGCCTGATCGAGAGATAGAGTTTGGTATAGAGGTGCAGCCTGGTACCGATTTGATATCGATTCCACCGTATCAGATGGCACCAGCCGAGTTGAAGGAGTTGAAGACTCAGTTGAGAGAGTTGTTAGACAATGGATTTGTTAGACCGAACATTTCTCCTTGGGGTGCTCCGGTGCTATTTGTTCAGAAGAAGGATGGAAGCATTCGTATGTGCATCGATTACTGATAGTTGAACAAGGTAACAGTGATCTGTTTGACCAGTTACAGGATGCACAACAGTTTTTTAAGATCGACTTGAGGTCGAGATATCATTAGTTGAAGATTAGAGGTGAGGACATTCCTAAGAAAGCGTTCCGGACTAGATATGGTCACTATGAATTATTGGTGATGTCGTTTGGGTTGACCAATGCATCAACGACATTTATGGATTTGATGAACAGAGTGTTCAGATCGTATTTGGATCGGTTCGTGATTGTCTTCATCGATGACATTCTGATATACTCGAGGAGTAGGGAGGAGCACGAGGACCACTTGAGGTCAGTCTTGGAGATTTTGAGAGAGCATCAGTTGTATACTAAATTCTTGAAATGCGAGTTTTGGCTGGAACAAGTGGCATTCTTAGGACACGTAGTGTCGAGAGAGGACATTATGGTAGATCGTAAGAAAGTGGAAGCAATAATCCATTGGCAGAGACCTAATGTTGGCTTTCTTTTATGACTAATCAACATTATACACAGTGGAAAAATACAAGAAACATGCCACAAGATCCAAGTATGATAATATAATTGTATTAAATTAAGTGAAGAATTTTATTACCTTTTACTTTGATGACCGCATTTCAGCAAACACCAAAAGAGCCGGATCGAAATTTGATCCCTTTCTTCTTAGCTAATGCCAAATTGTTATTGACTTAGGGACTGCCAAATGACGACTCTCCTCTACTCTCACACACACACAAGATCAAAGGGATAGGATCATGTGTGCTAGCACTTAAGGAAGCTTTTCAAGCCTTTGATGAATTTGGACTAGTGAAGGGCTAAGCAAAACAATTTTCTTCCTTCTCTATTGAATGAATGCGAAACCTTCAAGATAGAGCAAGTGAGAGAATTAATTTTTCTCTTTTTTTCTCTTGCTAGGTTATGGCTTGGAGGAAGAGTGAGAAAAAGAGAGTCACCCAAAACCCTAGGGTTTACCTCCCTTATATATGCCAAATATGCACCACAAAATTAGGGTTTTATTTTGAACCAAATTCTCTTCTCCCTTTTCATTATGTAGCCGACTATACACTCCTAAAAAATAGGAGACCAATCCTAATTGGAATTCACTTGTGTGCCGCCACCCTCTCATTGCACAAACCCTAGTTTGCACCCATGTGTGGCCGGCCTCTCTCCTCCTAAAAAATAAGAGATTGCTTCTTGAACAAGTCCTACTTAAACAAGAAGTCTTATTCCTTCCCTTTTAATTATTTAATTAAACCTTTTAATTAAATCAACATTAGTAGGCCGAATTCATAATTCTTTATGGCCTAAAAAATGAGTGTGCCGAATTCACCTTGATCCCACCTATTTTAATCATTAACATAAATTAATGGCCCGACAAGAAAATTAGCCTCAATCCTAACCCAGACCTTTATTGTGCGCGATCCTATAGGTTCATTCAATGTTGGCAATGGACCCCAAAATTAATTTAAAGCCCATAAATTATAATTGGCCTCTAGTAAGACATTATGATTACCCAAATTGAAGTGAATGTCAATTACAAATCAATGTAACCTAAATACAATCTTATACAACCCTTTGCCTCCCGATATCTAAATTAGTATAAGGCATGGAAGGGGTCACCCTTATTTATGCTAAAACATTTCCTTGATGTTTTAGTGATTCTGACTAAGTCAAATAAATGATAACACTTATCATCTCATCTGGGTGTGGCCACACGCTACTCAGTTTCACTAATCAAGTGGCTGGTGATATCTTCTCTCTTCTCGAGAGTGGCAATCCCTTCACTTCACTCATGTTTCTTGGCATGTCTCTTGGCATACCCAATCATACCCATACTTGCCATTCATTTACAAATAACGTTAGGCGTATGTCAAAGTATACGAGAAATCACCCAAGAATCCATAGTGATTTTAGGTCGATGGATTCAAGTATAAGCATTTTATGAGAAATACTTATGACCTTTAAACCATGTAGTATTCTCATAAGCGGACCGATCTTTAAACCATGTAGTATTCTCATAAGCGGACCGATCCAAAACACTATTCTCTAACATGTTCTATGTTCTCTGATTGATATCTCATATCCTATGACCAGTAAAACATGATAATCTCATAGAACATATACTACTCTTGGTTTATTGCCACTCCTATGATAATAATCGACTAGGGATATTTAGAATAGTATTCTTTTATGCTTCAAGGTTTTACTATCCAAATCACATATTTGATAACTTAAGCAGAATCACTATTCATGGACGTTTTATCAATTTAAACATGCACATGAATAATAAAGAGATAAAACAATGCCTCTTAATGTATATATCAAATATAATTTGGATATAATGCATTTGGGGCTAGGGCTTACACTAACACCTAAGACCGCTATTGAGATTCGGAGTTTCCTTTGTTTGACCATGTATTATAGGAGGTTTATCCAAGATTTCTCAAGGATTGCAGCTACTATGATATGATTGACATAAAAGGGTGCTAAATTTGTATGGTTTGATAGGTGTGAGGACGGGTTCTAAAAATTGAAGAAATGTTTGATGAGTGCGCCGATGTTGGTGTTAACGTCGGGTTCTGGAGATTTTGTGGTGTATTGCGATTCATCGAGAGTTGGTCTAGGTTGTGTATTGATGCAACATGGTAAAGTAATCATCTATGCATAATCACCTATGCATCGAGACAACTTAAGTGGCATGAATAGAACTACCCGACGCATGACTTGCAGTTAGTAGTAGTGGTGTTTGCACTCAACTCAAGATCTGGAGGCATTACCTGTACAGAGAGACTTTTGAGATCTTAACGGATCATAAGAGTCTAGGTGAGACCTGAATCTGAGACAGAGACGTTGGCTAGAGTTGCTGAAGAATTATGACTGCCCCATATCATATCATCCTGGCAAGGCTAACATCATGGCTGATGCGTTGAGTAGGAAGTCAGTGGGTAGCTTAGCTCATATCTTCGTGGAGGGACATCCTGTAGTGTCTGAATGACAGTGTCTAATAGAGTCTAGAATTAAGTTACAGTTTGATGAATCAGGAACTTTGCTTGGCCATATTGAGGCGATGCCTATTTTGTTAGATTGGATCTGAGAGGCTCAGAAGGAGGATTCCGAGATCCAGAGTCTGATCGATAAATTTAGATCATCTAGTGTACCAGGGTTCACTATGGATGACTCTAAAGTCCGTTGGTTTGGAATGAGATTGTGCGTACCATCTTTTGATGGGTTGCACGAAGATATTATGACTGAGGGTCAGAACTCCACATATTTTGTCCACCCAGGGTAAGTTAAGATGTATCGGGATCTTCGAGAGTACTATTAGTGGCCAGGGATGAAGAAGGACATCAGTGAGTTTGTCAGCCGATGCTTGACATGTCAGGAAGTTAAGTTCGAGCATCAGCATCCTTCTGGATTGATGCAGCAGTTACCACTTCTAGAGTGGAAGTGGGATCACATAACCATGGACTTTGTAGTTGGGCTACCGAGGACATCTTTGGGATATGACGTCATCTGGGTTATTATGGATCGATTGAACAAGTCATCACATTTTCTCCCTACTAAAACGACATACAAAATGGCACGTCTAGCGAAGTTATATATAGACAAGATTGTATGTTTGTATGGTGTGCTAGTCTCTATCGTGTCGGACAGAGGACCTCACTTCACTTCATAGTTTTGGCATAAACTGTAAGAAGAGTTAGATAATCGAATGGATTTCAGTACCACTTTTCTCCACAGACTAATGGTCAGTCCGAGCACACGATTTAGACCTTGGAAGATATGTTGAGAGCTTGTGTTGTGGATTTCGCAGGGGGTTGGGATTCTCATTTGCCTCTAGTGGATTTTTCGTACAATAACTCGTATCATTCTAGTATCAGGATGACACCAAAAGAGGCATTGTATGGACAAAAGTGTAGATCTTTATTGTGTTCGGCCGAGGCCGGTGAGAGGGAGCCACTGGGGCCAGATCTTATCTTAGAGACTACTGAGAAAGTCAGGCTGATCCAGCAGAGGATCCAGACTGCTCATAGTCATCAGAAGAGTTATGTTGATCCAAAGCATAAACATTTAGAGTTTGCGGTTGGTGACCATGTATTTCTCAAAGTATCACCAATGAAGAGAGTTATGAGATTTGGGAAGAAGGGCAAGTTGAGCCCAAGATACATTGGCCTATTTGAGGTTACCGGCCGAGTCGGGGCCATGGTTTATGAGTTGGCTCTACCGCCCATTTTGTTGCTGTTCATTTGGTGTTCTATGTATCGCTTCTGCAAAAGTATGTCTCTGATCCGTCGAATATTCTGGCACCATAATTGGTCGAGGTCAGACCCGATCTGTCTTATGATGAGGCTCCAGTTTGGATTGTTGACCAACAGGTCAATAGACTTCGGAATAAGGATATTGCTTCGGTGAAGGTGATTTGGAGACACCATTCAGTAGATGAGGCTACTTGGAAGGCCGAGGACGAGATGCGGCATAGATATCCACACTTTTTTGGCTCTGCAGATCCATAGGTTGGTACCTTTTTTCTTTACCTCTGTTCATGCATATCTGCATTTTTATACTATATACTCTGCTCATTTTTGCACGTCAGGTTTGATTGATTGTGAGCCTTGTTGGTTAGTTAACCGAGTGTTAGTTGAGCGGTTCTAGTTTGGCTCTTACTTGGGAGACGTAGGGTTGGTCTTAATTGGGTATGAATTGCTTCAAAATTCGAGGACAAATTTCTTTTGGGGGGAAGTATGTAATATCCTGCCCGTTTTGAATGCGATTTGTGTACCTTTATGACCAAACCTGATTTGATTTTAAGAATAATTAGACGTATTGTTCGAGGATTAGGTGTTATCAAATCTCTAGGGAGGTCCGATGCACGTGTGAGAGCGTGACATGCCGAGTATGTGAGTGAAATGACAACTTCAGACACATAAGCTATGTCTTCAAATTTAGTATGTTGTTTTTGATATGCCGGGCTATAATCTGAAGTTGGACTAATAATTATTGGGTTAATTAATAATTGGGATTATGTGATTATTAATAACCAATGTTTTGCACTGAAAATCTAAAATATATATTGGTATATATATATATATATATATATATATATATAAATAAAAGAGCATTTCATATAATATGGAATAAAGAAATCTCTGATATGCATGATTTTCTGTGAAATACTGCGTATATATAACATTTTGATAGGGAGACACCTAGCTATGGGGTATGTAGCCTTTGTTATATCAATGCTTTGTCAAGGCCCTAGTTACTGGGGTAATGGGGTGACCGTATATTTGGCCAGATATATGCTTTAAAGCAGTCAGGTGGCGGAGTCCACACTGCTATTATGGATACTGAATTGGTCACATACTATGAATCCAAAAATATATGTATATGCTGTCTGAATGCATGTTGTATGATCTAGGTTTGAACGTTTTTGCAAAACAAATTTTAGGAAATATATTATGTATATAGTGTGTGTACTATATAGTATCTACGTATATCTGTGTGTGGTATTTTTAAAAGGTTTTCAAGATAGTTTTTGTGAGGCCTAGAACTGATCAGGAGTTCATTTCCTCACTAGGGATTCTTACCCATTTTTCTTCTATTGTGTATGTTAAACCTCTTTTACAGGTGACATTTTAGACTCTCAACATCTGATCCATACCTCGATCCTAGTGAGACACTTCTTCTCTATAGTGGTTGCCCCTTGTTCGGACCCTATTTTGTTCAACGTTATAGCTCCACATCCGACTACTATTGGGATACTGGACCACACATTTTGGTTTTATATTTTTTACTGATATCATTTTTCTATCATGTATATACCTATGTATACATATATATTTATGGTTTCCTCTTTTATTTATAAACGTTTTATATTTATAAATTTTTTTGAATAAATATTTGGATAAGTTGGGTAGATGTCTGTACATTGAGGCTTATGAGAGATGGACCGAGCTCCCATAGACAATTTGCCTCGCACGTCGGCCACTCCCTGACTTTGGGCTGTGACAAAAATTTATTCTCAAAAATAGCTAAATCATGAATTGACAGACAAAAGCCGACTCTAAACATCCATATTGGTCAATCTCAACCTTAGGAACATGAATCTAACTTCCATTTCAACAAACAACTCAAAATCATCAAGAATTCCCGCTTTTAAATTAGGATTTCCATGAACCCTAGAACAAATAACATAAATATTCAAAACCCACATATATTTATGTTAATCTAAGTCTCCCATACCTAAATGTATGAAAAACAAACTCAAATTTAACAAAAAATCCATCCAAGGTCATTCAAACCCGTCACCCTCTCTCAATAACAAACCTAATTCCTTTAAATACTTAAATCCTCAAAACCAAAGCTCAAATCATATTCTTCTAAGTTCATACTAACTTAATCTTACATTCTTTGGCTTCTAATAACTCAAAATCAATAGAAAATTCAAACCCTAGAGCATTATTGGCCTAGAACTTGATTCAAGAAATCAAAGCATGAAAATGAAGTAAAAATGATGAAAGAAGGTGAATCTTACCTCAAAAATGGTTTAGAGATGTTGGAGGAATAAAATGGGAGTGATCTGAGTGAGAAACAACAGAAAAGAGGTGAAGAATGAAGGAGGGGTCGGGGTGGGTGTATGTTGACCCGACACTCTAAAATAATGTCGTTCGACTAATTTTAATGGCTAACTCGAGTTACAGCTCCTCGAACTCAATTTAAATTTTCCCAGAACGACCCTAAAAGCATGGCTAACTCGAGTTATTTAGCCATCATATAACTTGAGTAGCATTTCCTCTAACTGGAGTTGAACAACCTTCATATAACTCGAGTTATCCATCCACTAACTCAATTTATCCGTAGTTCATTCCACATGAGTAACACAAAGTATTTTACTCAAGGAACTCATTATTCCCGGGGCTTAACAACACCCAGTATTACACAAATATCATCACTAACACTATTAAACACCTAATCAACACTGCCAAACATCATTAAACATCTAAATAATACTCCAACTATCTTAAAGATCAAATCAGACTTGATTAGAAAGCTACATGAATCCTAACTGAAACGGGCAGGGTATTACATACTCCCACCTTAAAAGAAATTTGTCATCGAATTTTAAGACAAGTTAGATTCAAGGCAGAACCAATCTTAAGTCTCCAAATGACAACATATATTCAGAATTCCAACATACTAATTTACCAAAGCACAACTCTCTCAAACTCAGGTATGCAAACCTATATCAGAAAATGCAGAGGTACCAAAAACAAATAGATGCAAATGACTATGCTGCAACTTATCAAAATGTTGGTTTTATGGAACACTCAAAGACGTTCCAATAGAGGGGAAAGCCTAGGGATATCCTTGACTGACAATGGCGACAATACAAGGAACAAATCAGGGACGAAATTCCTAAGAAACAAAACTAGGTATACTAGAACGTACGAAGGTATAAATCAACAAAGAAATATATGCTCAAGGCTCGAAGGATTAGTTGTCAGAAGGTACAAACTCAAATACTTTCAATGATTAAACATAGAGAGTTTTGATATTCGGCAAAACATACTAAACAAAAGGGAAGAAAATCAAATTGCAACCTAAACCACACAGAGGAAAGTTATGGTAAAAGTATCTGGTTTCGATGCGTAAAAACATATTCACTTAGACCACAATCGTAAAGATAAATAAGGCAGAACGGATTCAAACACTACTAGCAGAGGTAGAATAAACACTTTAATATGCTAATGCACAATTCCCGTAATCAAATCAATTCAAATCAAATCTGCCAAATCCATATACTTCCAATAGAATGTGGAATGAAACTCCATAATTCAAATATAGTTCTTTAATCCCCAATATACCTTAGAATCTCACCACAACAATCGTGGAGAACTATCTATCACTTCCACATTCGTAATGCAAAAGTATCAAATCCTTAAAACCAGACCTTTTTGGCAAAGTCACCTGAATTTGAATCACAATATCAAATTTAGTCTATTTGAAATCACAGAATGCCAGAGAACATCATAGAGTCAATTGTTATCAACAAAGGTATCATAAGTACTCCGAAAAATAAATCGACTATATCCAATTTTCATAGTCCAAAGCAAATCAAACTCATGAGTTAATCTATAATCTCACAATGAACCTTAGATCATACCCGTAAGTATAATCATTCACTCACATAAGCCATATATATTGAGTCCAATTTAACTCGTCAAGTATCATTTGTGAATTTCATATTGTCTTCATATTACACTATTCACTACCTAACCCTTATCATAATTGTTTACCCTCAACAAAATGTTAATCATCGAAATATTATGCCAACAATTGTCGCCAGTGATCTAGATACATTAATACTAATACTTACCCTTGTGATCAAAGAAATCATCAAGTGAATTTGATAACCGAATCAATAATTACATATCTCTCTATCCTTAGGCTACTTTACAATTACACCTAGTGTTAATCTTCATTTATCGCATATTGAATACTCTTAAAGTTGATAGAATCAAACATCGATTTCAATACAATTTCTTTACTAATTTGGTGATCTCCTAAACAAAAATTATAATATTTCCTCTCATATCAACGAACATATTCTTGAAAGGGTCTACTACCGATTCTTATAGCGTTTCAAAATCTTTAGTACTCCAAACACAGTCTCACCTCAATTATCACCGAACAATATACATTTCATGAACTATGAACTCAAATATTTGACAAATTAAACTCCAATATACCACAAAAATCTATGCTATACACTTTCCATTAATTAATGTCGGACTAATCTGCAATTTCCTTAAGCATTTTATGTAATATCCAGTCTGTTCTAACCGAAAACTGGTGGCATTACATCTAGACTTCATAAGAATTGGGGGTTTTGAGATGTTAACCTTGATCAAGAATGTTTGGAAGTGGTTTTGCATTTGCAAGTCACGCTGAAGGCCATCTACATGCGTAAAAGATAGTACTACGTTTGTAGACCAATGTCTGAGATGGACTGTGTGAATTGGAGAAGTCTGCGTATGTTGATCGTCATTCGGACTTGAACTGTGAGTGAGTGAGGTGGTCTACATGCATTGCATGTCGTAGCATGAATGTTGAGTTTGGATCCGAGAAGGAGAGGTCATCATGTCTCATGTCTATGTGCACAACATGTGGTAGAACACACCTTGATTTTAGATTTGAGGGTGGAAAGTCATTAGATCAGCCATCTACGTACGCAGAAGTCATGTCTACACACACATATCCTTGTTTAGTGTATGTAGAATCGGGCACAACACATGTAGGTGTGTCTGAGCTGGACCCAATTGAGTCAGATGCCACGTTGAGCTCCGTGGGTCTATAATACAACCACCCACCTTTCTCTTCTGCCATAACTCATCTCAACCACCCAAATTACTCTCTCATCTACTCCTCTACACTCTTCATCTCTCCTCGGTACTTCCATTACAATTCTTAAGGTAAGAAACGTCTTTAAATCCCTTCTTTTCTTCATTTTACTGCACATTTGTACATTTAGGGTTGTGAACGAATCTTGGAGTTTTGTTCAGATATCTCTTTTCTATTGTAAAAGAAGTTAGATATGGGTAGATTATGGTTGGTTAAGGTTGTATCCATGGGATTCTAGCTTCGATTTTAAGAGATTTCGTGTTTGAACAAAATGAGTTTATTTCATGCGAGGGTTCCGAATTTTGATGGATTTTTTGGCAGATCTGAAGTTGTTTATGATGTATTATGATAGATTGGAGTTAGAAATACTTGTATATTGAGTTGGGTGTCAAGATTTGATGATTTGTGTCTATGGGTTCAAGAAATCTGAATTTGAGGGTTGAGATTCTTGATGCTTTTGAGGCTGTTTGCATGATTGGAGGCTAGATCCTTGCTTAGGAGGTTGTTAGTAGCCAATGTGGGTGATTATTCGGTTGAAAGTTGATCAAATTGAGAGTTTGAGGATTTTTGGCATAAGTTCTCGGCACCGTTTAGAGTTAGATGGTATTTGCATTGCATGCATACATTCAGTACTGCCACAACACCATATCTTGATATTTGTTGTGCTGTATTTGTTACAGCTTCATGTGTCTGCCAGTACAAGCAACTACCCACTAGCAGTGTTTCATTGGGTCCTCAGCATTTGGACACAAAGTGAGTGAAATGCAGCTTCAGACACATAGACTGTGTCTTCAAATTTAGTATGTTGTTTTCTATATGTCGGGCTATAATTTGAAATTGGACTAATAATTATTAGATTAATTAATAATCTGAATTATGTGATTATTAATAACCAATGTTTTGCACTAGAACTCTAAGTATATATTGGTATATGTATATATATAAGAGTATTTTGTATAAGATGGAATAATGAAATATCTGATATGCATGATTGTCTATGAAATACTATGTATATAACACTTTGATATGGGGACACCTAGCTACGGGGTACGCAGCCTTTGGTATACCAATGCCTTTTCAAGGCCCTAGTTACCAGGGTAATGGGATGACCATATATTCGGCCAGATATACGCTTCCAAGTAGTCAGGTGGCAAAGTCGACACTACTATTATGGATATTGATTTGGTCCCGCACTATGAATTCACATATATACATATATATATTGTGAATATTGTCTAAATTCATGTTATATGATATGGATTATGTGATTATTAATAACCAGTGTTTTGCAAAACGAATTTCAAAAAAAATTCTATTATGTATATAATGGGTATACTATATAGTATCTACGCATATCCATGTGTCGTATTTTTAAAGAGATTTCAAAACAGTTATTGTCAGGCCTGCAGTGTCGTTTTCTCACTACGGATTCTTACCCCTTTCTCTTATATTGTCCATGTTTAACCCTTTTTCCAGGTGATATTTTTGGATGCTCAGCATCTATTTGGTACCTCGATCCTAGTGAGGAATTTCTTGTCTTTAGTGAGTACCCCTTGTTTGGACTCTACGTTTGTTCAGTCGATAGAGCTCCACATCGGGCTTCTGTTGGGATATTGGGCTATACTTTTGTATTTTGGGATGTTTTAGTTTATTTCTAACGATTTTAGATATTATTGATATTATTTTCCTATGTATATATATATTAATGTTTTTCATTTATTTTTAAAAGTTTTATATTCATAAATGCTTTTTGAATAAACATTTGGATAAGTTGGGTAGATATCTGTACACTGAGGCTTGTGCGGGACGCGCCGGGCTCCCACGGACGGTTCGCCTCGTACGCCGGTCACGACCCGACTTTGGGTCATGACAAATGTGGTATCAGGGTCTAGGATACATTTCATATAGTTGGGGTCGGTGTGGAGCATAAGTATCTTTTATTGAGTCAGTCCAATTGCTTCTATACACCCTTCTGATATCTATCTCAGTACTGTGACAACCATGTAGCATTCTAACATCTACATATATATTTTTGTCTGCATCTGTAGATATGGATCATGGTAGTGGTCGAGGTTGAGGTCAAGGTAGACCTAGGCTTATCGAGTATGCTGCTCAATCGGTTGTGGATCCACATGATTCACATAGTGCGCTAGAGGTTGCAGTGCCAGTACCTCAACAGTAGTTTCAGCTTCAGCAGCTTCTTTCAGCTCAGATGTAGATGTTTGAGCATATGACCCGAGTTTTTAAGCGATTGGAGAGAGCTCAGCTGGGTCAGGTAGATGTAGGTCATCGAACAGTTGATCAGCCAGTTCTGCCAGCAGCAACAACTTTAGTGCCACCGGTAGTGCGACCTGATCAGCCATTTTAGCCAGAGGAGGCCATAGTTGTTGCTTTAGTGGTTGCATCTACTGTACCATGAACCAGGGAAGATGATATCTCGGATAAATTCATGAAGCTTCAGCCTCCTAGATTTTCAGGGGTGATGGGGAAGGACCCTTATGATTTCTCCCTTGAGGTGGAGCATCATTTTGAGGCTCGAGGCATTTTTGATAATGCCAGTAGGGTTAGACTCATCGCGTTTGTTCTGAGTGGCTGAGTGGCCAGGTGGTGGAGGAGTCTTGAGGCTCGTGGAGGTTTTAGTTGGGCCAGATTTAAGGAGGAACTCATTGCATTTGTCCTTCCTCGGAGTATTCGGGACAAAAAGGCAAATGAGTTTAGTGACTTTCGTCGGGGACCGAGTATGTTAATGACGGAGTGTGAGGAGAAGTTTAAGGATTTGAGTAGGTATGCACCTCCTCAGAGCCAGCGAGAGGAGGCACTGGCCAGAAAGTTTTTGGATGGGTTGCGACCTACGATTAGCAGAGTGGTGGCTACATTGGGGTTAGCCACTGTAAGACAGATTGTGGAGGCTGCCAAGGGGATGAAGTATATGGTTGAGAGACACTCGAGGGATCCCAAGAAGGCAAAGACAGAGGGTGCATCGGGAGGCCAGCAGGGCCGAGACCAGACAGCTCAGTCAGAGCAGAGACACTGATATTCATCTGTATGGTAGAGGTCTAGTCAGAGCCATAACATAGTACAATTAGCTGGGCAGAGTGGGGGATAGAGCTCAGGGAGTTTGGTTTCATCCTGTGTGATTTGTAAGAAGAAACACTTAGTGGTATGCCACACATTTACCGGTAACTGTTTCCACTGCAGACAGCCGGGACACAAGGTAGCTGAGTGTCCTATGAAATGCGGTGCTGAGGCTTGCGTAAGACAATCTATTGCAGGAGGCTCAGGGACAGTGAGTACTGGTGCGGGTAGAAGAGTTGGTAGGGGTTCCAAGAGCTAGAGTCAAGGTGGCTAGGGCAGTGGCAGAGGCCAGGAAGCCCAGAGCAGCACTACAGGTAGGCTCAGGTATATCATCTCACCCATCAGGAGGCTCAGACCACTAATGCAGTAGTTATTGGGACACACTTTCTATATCTGATACTCCTACATATGTTTTTTTTATATTGGAGCATCTCATTCATTCATCACCCCACCTTTTGTTGAGCGTGCTGGGTTAGTGTTGCATCAGCTAGATATGGTGTTAGAGGTTTCATCACCTCTGGTAGCAAGATGTTTACTAAATCCAAGGTCCAAGGTTGTGTGGTTGCCATTGATGGGCATGAGTTGGTGGTCGATCTTATCTTGCTAGAAGTGGGAGAATTTGCACACTATCATGTATAGGAGTTTGTGGTTCTTGAATTTCTTCAAGTTGTACTTTACTCCTACCATTTTTCTTGAAAATAAACTCCTTTTCAAGGAAAACAGCTTTCCGAGCAACAAACATTTTGCTATCGCTTGGGTTGTAAAATATCATTTAGTCTCTTTAGAATATCCTACAAACAAGAATTTATCAGTTTTGGATGCTAGTTTATCCGATGTTAATCTTTTGACATGGGACTCACAACCCTAAATCCTTAGAAAAGACATATTGGGCTTCTTCCCAGTCCATATCTCATATGGTGTCTTTTCAATTGCTTTAGTTGGAGTTCTGTTTAGCAGGAATACAGCAGTTTCAAGGGCGTAATCCCAGAAGGAAATTAGAAGATTAGTTTGACTCATCATAGATCAAACTATATCCAATAGAGTTTGATTTGTCCTTTCAAACACACCATTCCATTGAGGTGTTCCTAGAGGAGTGAGTTCTAAAACTATTCCACACTCCTTTAGATGTTGGTCAAACTCTTGACTTAAGTATTCGCCACCACGATTTGATCGAATGGTTTTTATACTTTTGCCAAGTTGGTTTTCCACTTCATTCTTGAACTCTTTGAACCTTTCAAAGGTCTCGAATTTATGTTTAATTAGATAGACATAGTCATATCTACTGAAATCATCCGTGAATGTAATGAAGTAGATATAACCACCTCTAGTTGATATGCTTATTAGTCCACATACATCGGTATGCATTAGATCCAATAAGTCACTTGCCTTTTCACTTTGTTTTTTAAAGGGAACTTTTAGTCATCTTGCCATGTATAAAAGATTCACATGTCTCATAAGATTCGAAATCGAATGAGCTAAGAATTCCATCTCTATGGAGTCTTGAGATGTGTTTCTCGTTTACATGTCCCAAACGACAATGCCAAAAGTATGTTCGGTTTAATTCATTCAATTTAACCCATTTAGTATCAATGTTATAGATGGGCTTGTGGTCATCCAAGTCTAGAATATAAACTCCATTACTAAGCAAAGCATTGCCATAGAAAATGTCTTCACGATGAATTGAAATAACATTATTCTTAATAATGAAAGTAAATCCATCCAAATCCAAACATGAAACCGAAATAATATTCATACTCATAGCAGGAGCATAATAACAATTCTTCAAAAGAATTACAAGTCCACTAGGTAAAGTCAAATGAGAATCCCTTATCTCTAAGGCAGCAACCTTTTCTCCATTCCTAACTATTAGGTCGACTTCACCTTTTGCCAAGATCCTCCTATATCTTAGTACTTGCACATTTGAACAAATATGAGAACCACATCCGGTATCTGATACCCATGATACAGAAATACATAGATTGACATCTATAACGTAGATACCTAAAGTGGAAGCCCCGCCTCCATTATTCTTCAGTTCTTCCAAGTAAAGCGGGCAATTCCTTTTCTAATGACCAGGTTTATTGCAATAGAAACATATGCCCTCCTTTTGTGGCTTGGGCTTAGGCGCCTTGGGCTCATTACCTTTTGACTTAGGTCCAACTTTTTCTTTGGGCTTGGCCTTAGGCTTGCCTTTCCCTACTCCACCCTTCCCTTTACCCTTGTGAACCAGTAGCATCGGAGTAGTCACGAACCTTTCGTGACGGGCTTGCTCTTGGAACATTTC
>CAODLS010491152.1:0-14314 GCA_948243855.1 Flueggea neowawraea | reverse complement strand
GATTTTCGAAAGGCTATTATTGTATAACGTGTATATTTATATATACTATGAATACTGCTTGTGGTATTTGCGAACTGTTTTCAAAATAGACTCTGTGAGGCACGTATGAGGTGCTCTAGAGTGTTATTCCTTACTGGGATTCACCCCCGTTTTATTTTCTGTTGTGGATGATTATATCTTCCAGGTGCACAGATTTTGGCTTCGGCCTTCATTCTGCATTTTGGACACCCGTGAGGAGGCATTTTGGTTAGTCATGCCTATTGTTCGGGCTTCTGTTATTTTGTAGAGCTCCGTACCAAATTACTGTGGGGTGTTGGGTTGTATTTATACTCTGATATATTTATTGTATTTGGTTTTATCAGAGTATATGGTTTGTATACGGTTGGTTTATATTTTTATATATTGAGTTGTATATAAACTGTTTTAATCTATAAAATGTTTTTCCAATAAATTTTTTGGAAATTAAATGATGGGTAGAATTTCTGAATCTCTGGAAGGCTTGTGTATTCCATAGACGGTCCGCCTCGTACGTCGGTCGTAGTCTCGGAAATGGGTCGTGACAATTAGATTTTTTCCCTTCGATCTGTATCGGATTTGATCCAGTTGATTTTAAATTTTAAGCTGAGTAAAATTATAATGGTTCTTTTCCTATGGTAATTGGTATTAGGGGTGCTCACGGGTTAGTTCAGGTCAAAGATCTCCAAATCTTCAAAACCGAACAGAAGACCCAACATTTAATTTTTCCCAGATTTGGAGCCAAATCGAAGTCTTGAAAGAACCGTCCTAAAATCTCTGAAATTTTGGGATGGAGAAAATGAGACAAATTCGGTTCGATTCTCGAAGATTTTTTTCAATAAAATTCATCTTGAATACAAAATATCCTATTAATCATATCTTAAACGTACAAACAAATTATAGTACCATAAAATTACATTCCAAATACAATAAAAATTATTGTAACAAAAAGAAACTTGTTATGTTCTGTCAATGCCAATTCCTTGATTTGTATTTGGAAGAAACTTATTTTGGTTTGTCAACGCGAATTCCCAATCCTTGTTCTGTTCTGTAAAAAAAAAAAAAAGAGAAGTATTGTTCTGTCAAAACTAACAGAAAGATATAGTTAAGAAAGATTTTCAGAAAACTAACACAATGAATAATCGGCACCTGCAAAATATAAAAATTTCCGCTACCAATCAGAACCGGTAAATATCATATTGATAACATTTGAGAACTTGGGTAACTACAAGACAAAGCAAAGACATATTCTATCCATAATAACATCTAAAATATCTATTTTCAAAGACAACATTAACTGTCTTATGCATAACAACATGCAGACATAAAAAGGACGGGGAAGGGGAAATTACCAGTGTAAGCCCCTTTCACCAAATCCGCGCTTCTCTATCCAGATCCTTCAATGAGTCTTTTCGTTTCTTAGCCTTTTGTTTAGCTACCAAGAGAAATAAGTCACAGAAAAAAAAGAAAATGTTAGACCTATAAGCTCGATCAATTATTCTTAGAGAATAAGGAAAAGAAAAAAAAAGCTTGTGAAGAGCAGAAAACTAACAAAAATCTAAGCTTGAGATCGTGCAGAGAGAAAGAGCAACGGGAGACTGAGAAACAAGAGGTGAAAGCAAGCGCCGACCGCCGAGATAGAGAACGATACACCGAAAAGGGAATGAGTTGCGATAATGATAATGAAGAGCGGCGTGTTGAGAGAGAGAGAGAGAGAGAGGGGGGAGGGGACGCAACCAGAGGCGAAAGGAAGCATCGACCGCCGAGATAGAGAGCGGTCTACTTGACTTGTAGACCTTCTACGTGTGTTGATCATCTATCAACGTGCTTTGTATCTTGTTCTACAGGCTTTGATCTTTGTTCCAGAATATGCACATTCACCCAGTCATTCTTCAACGCGACTTGTACCTTCTGCGAAGTGCGTTGTCGACTTCATCTCAAGATTGAACCTTTAATCCACGTAAGCGTGTCAGAGAATATTCAAATTCAAATCATGAGGAGCTTCTTGGCTTTGTCCTCATCCAAGCCTCGTCAACGTGACTTGTATTCCTTGTAAAGTGCGTAGATAAAGACCTTATGCTAACTTCTTTCTGGAATGAATGATATACGCGGCTTGTATTCGTTGTAGCACACCTTAACGTGACTTGCGCAAGCATTATGTGCTTTGTATCTATATTTTAGCAAATTTGCAACTTAGCACATCTTTTATGGATGTTTTGCAATCACCATCATCAAAACTTAACTCAACAATCTCCCATTTTTTATGATATAAAACATACATGAATTTGAACATCTATTCATCAATATCAAACAGATTAATCAAGGATTTCACTTATTGTCACTTGATTAATTCAACACAATATTAAACACAATATTCAAATCAAAAATAATATCAATCGAAAGAGAGAAACCAAAAACACTTAAACAAATTAATGCATCACGTGGCAAGCCGAGGCATGTGAAATCTTGCCACATGGCAATCGTTCATTGTAAAAAACCAAACCTCAAAACCCAAAACGACAGGCTGTTCGGTGTAAGCAAAAAATAAACAAATCCCAAAACAACGTCGTATAGTTTGCCTGTTTAAAAGAAAGTTCAAATAGCCCAAGATCCCAAAACGATGTCGTTTAGGTTTTAAGTTTTAAAAAAAGCAGCATCACCGAGTCTTCTCTGACAATATCAATCTCACTCTCCAATTACGCACAAACCCTAAATCGGTTTCTCAGAATCTCGACACTTTTGTCCTCCCTGAGGCCTTCGTTCTCTGGTGCACGTCCAATCTATCTTTGTCTTTGCTATATGTCTCCATATCTCCCGCCTCACTACCATAAGCGGCGCAGTCTCTGCCCCACCACTCTGCCTCTGCCGTTTGTTGCACTCACCGTGGACGCTCTTTCAGTCCCATCGATATTTGTCTTCTACCACCGTCGACCTTAGTAATGGGTGAGGTGGAGCTTTGTGTAGATAACTGGATTACTTTAATTAAGTCAAAATGAAAAGGAATTTTCTGTCATTTCCTTAATTCAGGTGCGGGAACCACGATTACTATTGATAACGTGTATTGTTATTGGAGCCCGCGATGTTGCAGTGTTCGACCACCAATAACAACCCAGGACGTCGGTTTCTTACCTGTAGGAAGTTTGGGGTAAGTGGGTTTTGCTGCGTTTTTGTTTGCCTTAAGTATTTAATTTTGTGAAAAAAATTAAGGAATGAAAATGCTTCAGATTTGGGGAAGATTTTTTTTGGATTAAGGATTGAATGGTATTTTAGATGTGATATTTGTATTTTGGTGATTTTCATGTTTGAGAAACGTTTATCATTAACCTAATGTCAGTGTTGGAGTTGTCTGACACATGTTGGTTGAATTATGTATTGTTTACTTGTTTTGCTTTTTGTTGAAATATCCTTTTTCTGTTACATATGTAAAGTTAGTATTATGTTCAGTTTGTGCTTCGTCGTTTGATGTAATCATTCGGTATGAAATGTTGAATTATCTCATACGGTGAAGTGAAGTGCCATGCTCATTCTTCTAGTGGTATGATGCAGACCCCAAGTTGCGGAGTACCGACGAGATTCTGAGATTGTTGCGCAGGCCTAATGACAATGAGGTAAGCAGCAGCAATCGGTAGAGGAGTGTTTCAAGGAGTATCCATAAAGATGCAACCAGAGCCGAGAACAATATGAATGAAAAGGCAAATGGATTTGAAAATCGTGCTCGTGATGGTGAAGTAGTTTGGAAGTTCATGGTCTTCTTTCTTTTGGGTGTTTTATTAGGAATATAGTTTAAGTAGAAAAACCGTTATTCGTATAACTTATTTGGTAATGTATTTGACTATAACTTATTTCATGTATCTTGTTCCCCACTGTAGATGTAATATAACTTATTCGATAATGTAATTGACTATTTTATGAAGTCAATTTAGTTGATGTAATATGTTCAATCTCCCATTAAGCCTCAAAAGGTTTGTATGCAGTGCATTACAGTAAATTTATAGGTGACTGTTGTTACAAATTGTTTAAAGAATTTCTTATTGCATGGATGGTCTGGATTAAACCATTTTCATCTAGATGACTGTTATTACAAATAAATTATAGAACCAAGTTGAATTTCATAATTCTGAAGGAAACATTTAGTAGAAGATAAATCATCATCCAATATATATCACCATCCAAAATAACATCCGCATCATCCAAAATATTACCATCATCCAAAATAATTACCAAGTGAGCATGATCAAGCTCCACAAAATATATCCTAAATACAAATACTACATCAGTACAGGATATATATCATGCATCTTGTGTCACTATCCCAAAGTCCTCATCCATTTGTTGGTCACAATTCCCTTCTCCATCGACTCCATTTTCTCGACACTACAACAAAGAAAATTCATTAAGTTTGCATTACAAATAGATTACGCAAATGCATTACATAAAAGTGACACCAACCTTTGGGAAGTTGCGCTTGTTGTGGCCTTTAACTCCACAAAGACTGCATGTAATGGTTGATTTTCCCTTTTTGCTTAGATTGGCCTGCTCTGGAGCTGGAGAAGACGAAGATGGCACGGATTGAGATTGGCTTTTCTTTGCTGCAATTCTCTTTTCAGCCTCTTTCTCAAGCTCCTCCGCTTCTTTCCGTCTTCTGGTAGGCTTTCTTCCTTTTTTGGGTTTAATTGGAGTTGGTGGAATGACCTCACGGCTATAAATATCTTGAGGCCAAAAGTCTTCATTATTTGTTGGGTTAATGAAGACAGAGTACATTTGCTTATACCTCTCAACTGTGTAGTAATCATCAACATACGGTTCAATTGGATCACCGTTGTACCTTATAGCACACGATGCATGACCGCATGGCAGCCAATCAACTGCCATCTTCTACAAGTGCACGTTTTCAATTCCAAGTCGCATACATGCGGTCCATCCCCGTCAAGCCGGATCGGTGTATGACCATTATGTGTTGGGATGTACAATGGGGAGAACATATTGGATTTTTGAATTTTTTTGCCACTTTGGGACATATTGTTTGATCCCATCGAATCGCCATTTGTCTTTTGGTGTGCAACCTCTTCACCACACGGTTTTTTTATCATGTCCAGAATAGTGATGATTCCTGTACTCCTTGTGTCGAGAATGTATCATTGAAGCACTCACATAGATTATTAAGCAAGATCTCACATTTCGCCCATTCTCTGAAAAATGCTCGAGACCAAGACTCCATAGGCCTATCTGGATGGTTGAACCACTCTCTAGCTTCGTTGTTTTTCTCCTCAGTCTTATTAAGCCAATGTTCAAATCTTGTTGGATAAGTTGTTCTGGCAGCATTCCAAACTAAATCCTTTAATTTTTTGCCCTTGAATTTTCCTCGGAAATTAGTGTATATGTGTCGTACACAATTTTAATGCTCCGCATTTGGAAATAAGTCTTTTATAGCACCAACCAATCCCTACAATGTAAAGACAAAAAAAAAAGGTCAGCTTGCATGTCTAAGCATGAAAAATCTGACTTCCTTAATACAACTTAGCAAAAAACAAAAAATTATTACAAACAGATTTCACTGTTTGTAAGAGTAATATGAATTGGGTAATTAAAATGTTAATAGTAATATCTTTTATGAGTACAAATTACATGAGATTACCATTTGTGGGTGTACACAGTACAAAGAACTTACATTATAATGTTTGAATACCCAACGATATCAATTCATCTTTCTTTTCTTCTTGAGAATGTTAAAATATTACGAACAGATTTCATTACAAAATTCATTTATGATATGCAAAAAAGCATTTAATAGATATTGACCCCATTTTGTAAGGCCTCCTCTTAAAAAATTTCACCAAAGTGTGTTGTTTATGCTGTAACAATAGCTTAACCCGGTGTCTATATAACTACTAGTAATGACGCAAACTTGACAACGATGATGATACGTATATAATAAACTTCAAAATCTACTTAAGTAACAATGCTGAAAATTGTTGTTACCTTTTTTCTATCGCTCATAAAAGTTACTTTGTGGATGCTGACAATATTCAAATCCTCCCCCAAGAGTCTTAGAAACCATGTCCACATTTCTCGGCTCTCCACTTTAACGACAGCATGTGCAATGGGAAAGATGCAATCATTCGGATCTATACCAACGGATGCCAATAATTGCCCCCCATATGTCCCTTTAAGGCAACAACCATCAACGCAAACAATTGGTCTAAGATATTTTCCAAAAGTTTCCTTAAGAGGGCTCAAACAAAGGTAATACCCCTTAAAATTACAGTGATCCCTCCACAATTTAATAGTTGCTCCTGGATTATTTTGTTTAACATCCAAAACGTACCGAACCTACTTTCCATATTGCTTGTGCTCTTCTCTGCATATTCTTTTGAAGACATTTCCTTCTCACTTGCCGAGCTTTGCAGCCAAGTATCATGTAACCTGTGTCAGCAAGCACCGTTGCCATAAAACCGTCTTCATGCCAACTTGGATCAGCTCTGAAGCGATCAATGCATTTGTTTGCCAACCAATCGAAAGTCATATGAAAATTCTTGAACACCATGCCACACGAATGCATTGTTTGCAAAGTCTTTATTTGAATGGTCGGATTGTCTTAAGTGACTTTTGACGCCCAAATAAAAAAAGTGCACTTCTTCTTTTTATGTTTTCTCGGAATAGCACTTTGCACAACAATGTTGTTTGTCATTAGTGGATAAATACAACTGCCAACAGTTCTTAATACCCCAATTTTTCACCGCCTCTTTGAATTCAGAGAAGCTACCAAACTGCATACCAACCTCAAATTGAGGGTTGTATCTATCCCGATCAAGGTTAAACTATAGATCCCTTTTCTCTTTCTTCTTGGCAGCCCCTTCATCATCTTCGGAGGATTCACCAGAAAAAAAAATCATCATCATCTTCATACTCAGAATCATCACAATACTCTACATTTGGTACTTCAAACTGAAATCCCAATATGACAATCCAAGAGGGGGTGAATTGGATTTCTTGCTAAAAATAGAACATTTTTGAAAACTTTTGCAAATATTCTCAAATCAAAATAGTAGCTAAATCCAAAACACTACCACTTAATAAAGAACACAAAATGAGTAAAAGGGTAGAGAAACAAAGCCCAATATTTATAGTGGTTCGGTCCTCTTTGACCTACGTTCACTCCTCTAGCTCACTAAAGAGTTTGAATCCACTATACTTCCTCACTTTCGGGTGGAGGTAAACCGTTCACAATCTCTTGTTTTTGAGGATCACAAGACAACCTTCTACACATTGCTTTTTGCTGGTCAAAACAAGAAAACCACACTCTTTTATTTTTCAAGGTAACAAACAAAGCAAATCTATTATTTTCTCAAGCTTTAAAAACAAAACTTGATTACAATACTATTCTCAACTAAATGACAATGTTGTTCAACCAACTTAGTGATAAAATAGCAAAACAACAGCTCAGTTGGTATGTAAGTGTTCAAGAACAAAATAAGAATGCAATGGGAAGATTTTCAAAACTTTAGACACTCTCAAGGATTGTTCTTAATTTATCTTATGACTTGAAAAGTCTATTTATAGGCATTCGTCAAAAATTAGCCGTTGTAGATACCAAAACAGCCATTGTGAGAGAGTTGCAAAATGGTGAGATTAATGACGTCAGTCCTTACTACGTGCGTACCAGGTGTACTGTGCACGTAGTTCATGGTTTTATCAGAGTACTACGTGCAACGATATTTCTTTTGCGTGCATAGGCCAAGTTCCAGTACCCACTACTTTATATCAAGAAGAAACTACGTGCATAGCACTTTTATCTGTGTACGCAGAGCTTAAATGTTATGTGCGTTATACTCAGCGCTGCGTACGTAGTCGAGTTTTCAATGGTTATGTCTTTGATCTTCCTCGTGACTGTGTCAGAGGATATTCAAAATTTCAAATAACGAGGAGCGTCTGTCATTTGTCAGGTAGTACAGCTCACTTTTGTTGTGACGCCTCTGCGTTTTTATTCTCTGTTCGTGACTCACTGTTCTGATGTTTTCTGAATTCAAGTCAGAGAAAATTCATGTTGGTATTCTGACAGCCTCTAACAGATTTTTGCATTTTTCAGTCAAACAGATATTTTCCTCGTCTACGTGCGTTGAAGTATGTTCTGTGTGTGTAGCATGATCCTTTAAAGCGCACACAACTGGGATAGAGCATGTCGCAGCTTGACTTGTGAATTTCTTTGATTTTCTGATTGTACCAAGTGGTATTTAAACCAGCATGCATCTTCTAGTTACTACGTGATCAGGTCTATGTCAACGCGCATAGCAATATACTGATCCATTCTGTTTTCTGATTGTACCACGTCTACGCGCACTGTACTTCTTCCTACGTGCACACTAAGCATCTATGTGCATTGCATTTGGCTTCTAAGTACATAACACATGTTCTACGCGCATTGAATGAGCTCTTGTACGTATAGCGTCCATCTCTGACTTCTTGATATACCTCTATCTCTGATCAATGTGCATAGGTCTTGATTTAAAGTACATGGATCATTCTTTAATGTACTTAGGGAGTTGAAGAACATGCTTAACTTAACTGTTTCAATTGTTTTGTTAAATTATCAAAATTTAGGAGTTTTTATGTTAATCAAAAACTTGATTCAACACAAACAAGTTTGGTGGAGGGTCATCTCGCACATGCAGAGGTCTTCTAGCATTGCATCTTTTAACAATATCTTCATAATCTTCATCATCAGCACCTATGTTGTAGTCTTCATAAAAAAAATCATCACCTACATTTGTTCCATTTTTTCCATTTTCATCACCCTGATACTCTTCCTCGTCAAATATTAGCCTCTTGCTACATGGAGGTGTTGGAATCTCAAGATTGCCCAACCACGCTCTTTTTTTGATACACCACTACATACCCGTCAATTAATTCAACAAATTCGTCACAGTCAACTATCTTTCCATGAAAAACACTAAGAGGATGATCGAAATCAATAAACTCTGGATCACTCTCATCTTCAAGATGTTTAACATATATGTCCACTGATGAGTCTACCGTTGCTTGCCTCACCACTTCCATCAAGTCTCTCTCTATGTCCAAAACCTGCAAGTTGGTCCAGTGCTCATATGTAGGCATTGAATAATAAGTGATAGTGTCGGTGCACCCAACCCTGACATTTTTATTGAATAATAATGTCATATTCTCGTGATGACACCAATCAAAATGTTCTAAATGACTGCCACTGTAGTTCTAAATCGACATCTCCCCATTTATCCACAACATTACAGTAAAATAACATTTAGAAGGATCTGCAAAAAACCAAAAAACAAGGGAAATTAGCCTCCAATTAGTAATGTTATGTCCCTAATCACCAATAAGTAGAAAAAATGTCAGAAACCCTAAGCCAATTACTAGTGGACCCAATTAAAATAGGAAACCTTAAACCAAAACCTTAAAAAAATGCAGATTAGAAGAATTACCGTAACATGGGGGACCACACCCATATTGGGTGAGTTTTGTTTTTGCTCCAAGTGGACCCAACACTCCAAATTCAGCCAAACTCTTCGATACGGACAATAAAAAGGACAAGATTCTTGTTGTTGTCTTTGTGGACGAGGTCGTTGTCGAGATAAAGAAAGTGATAAAGTTGGGGGAAGAAAGTGATAGGGTTTGGGGACTTTGGTGTTTCGATGCAGCCAAGAGAAAAAAAAAAAAGAAAAGGAAAGAAGTAGGGACGATGGTGGAAGGATCTGTCGACTTTACTCTTTCCAATCCGCTTTTATTTTTTTTTTAAACTTAAAACCTAAAACAACGTCGTTTTGGGATCTTAGGCTATTTGAATTTTTTTAAAACAGGCAAACGATACGACACCGTTTTGGGATTTGTTTATTTTTTTGCTTACGCCGAACGACCAGCTGTTTTGGGTTTTGAGGCTTGGTTTTTTTACAATGAACGTATCACGACCCAAGTAGCGTTGGTGACGGCGTATAAGGTGAACCGTATGTGGAAATCCGGTCCATCCCATACAAGCCTCGGAGATACATATATTCTACCCAAACAATCATTTATCAAAACATTTAATGAGTATAATACGACATATAAGAAAGCAGTATAAATATAAACCGTTATAGTAAAATCACAATCCAAAATACAAAAACTATAGCCCAATATCCCCACAGCAGCCCGATATCAAACTATAATAACAAAATACAAAAGTAGGGCCCAAACGAGGGCACTTACTGAATAGCAATGAATGCCTCACTGGTATCGAGATGTCGAACAGATGCTGAGCGTCAAAATATATCTGTAAGACAGACAAAGGAAATAGACAAGAAAGAAAATGAGGTCAGAACCTAGTGAGGAAATAACACTCCAGATTGCCTTATACGTGCCTCACGAATACCGTTTTGAAAACCATTCAAAAAGATACCACACACGTATATACTAATATAATATAGTATACACACTACATATGTATATCTTTCGAAAATCATTTTTCGAAAACGTTTGCATCCAGAACAGATAGCATGCAGTCAAACAGTACCAATATATATATATATATATATATATATCAGAGTCAGAGTATGAGATCAGAACATACAGAATAGTAATGTGGACTAAGCCACCAGACAGAACAGAGCATGTATCTAGTCGGATACATGGCCACCCTTTTTTCACGGTAACTAGGGCATTGACAGAGCATTGATATATCAAAGGTTACGTACCCCGTAACTAAGTGTCCCATATCAGAATATATTATTTACGAATAATATAACAATCATTCATGCAGAATAGATTTCCATATTTTTCAGAAAACATACACACACACGCACACACCAATATATAAATTATCAGAATAAAAACGTTGGTTATTACAAACCACATAAGTCCGATTAATAATTAGCCAAATAATTATTAGTCAGATTTCATGTCATATCTCGAGACAACAAAAACTATATAAGTTTGAAGATACAGTCTATGTGTCTGAAGCTGTCATTTCACTCACATGGTGTCCAAAGCTGACAATCTAGTCAAGCCCCAATAGGTGGTTGGTCGTACTGACAGGAACAGGAAGCTGGAACAGATACATACATAACAGATATCATAAAATGTTGGTACTGTGGCGGTACCGAATGTATGATATGCATATACAGATACTGACCCTCGAGGTCACTGAAAGTCTAATTCGAAAAAGAATTTATCACTCTCGACCCAGAATCTAGAATCTACACAAAATTATAGTTAGGTCTCCGACCCATATAAAATTACATTTTAGTCCTCATACTTTCCAAAATTTTCCAATCAGTCCTCAGTTCATTCTACTAGTCCTCCAAGTAGTCAAAATCATCAAATAAGATCCCTAACTATCAGAAATCACGAGATACGAAAAGTTACAAGTTTGTCCCCTAAAACCATGGCTTACTCGAGTAATTTTTCCTTGACTTACTCGAATAATTCAACACTCTGCTCACTCGAGTAAGTTCTTGACTTACTCGAGTGAATCCCTATCTAGAAATTTCCAGATTTACTCTAACACGCTTCAACCGACCAAAAACTATACCAATCACCCACATTGTTCCAAAATGACGTCCAGAACATTATTCTATATACCAATCTATCAATACAACTCCAAATTATTCCGAAATCAACCCAACTTGTATTGGTTCATACCCACTTCACCTTCGATTCTTATGATTTCTGACTTAACCTAGGTGTTTCTAAACTCCCAAACTCCCAATTTTATTACCATTAACACTCATTCACATTAGAAACATCAAGAATAATCCCAAATCTGAAACCCTAGTTCTAGTCGTCACTCCAAAAAATGCACAACAAAACAATGCATTCAATGAGAAAATGGAGGCAACAAGAGTGGAAGAAGATAGATCTTACCTCAAGGAATCAAGGATAGGCAATGGAAGATAAAAAGAGATGGATTTCGGAGTAAATGTGACATTTTGGAGGGGTAAATGAAGAAGGAGAGTCGGGTGGGGGTATTAAATAGACCTAGATAGCAAAACGTAACATTTTTCTAAGTGTCTGTGTTATTTCAATAATTACTCGAGTAACTCAGAATGGTATTGGAGTAACTCTTACCTTAAATGGAATTTTGACCCCGTTCACTCGAGTAAGTCAAAGCTTACTTGGGTAACTCTCAATCCAGAACAACATGAAGCTTGAACCCGACCCCATCCACTCGAGTAATACCATAACCTACTCGAGTAACTACTCCCACTCGTGTTGGATCAAGAGTGATCAATATTAAGTTCCTTTTTATGTTTTGATGATAAGCAAAACGATTGAGTTGAAGTAGAACACGCTGGAGAGCTCGGTGTTGTGGAACAAGCCACTGCAAGTGCTTCACGTACGTTAGAAATGTGTCACGTACGTGAGATAGGGTCTGAAGAAAAGCAGAAGCCACTGGAACCTTCTGAAGTACGTTTCACGTACGTAAGGATAATTTCACGTACGTGTGTTGTAATTCACGT
The DNA here is from genome assembly GCA_948243855.1 of Flueggea neowawraea. Taxonomy (NCBI): domain Eukaryota; kingdom Viridiplantae; phylum Streptophyta; class Magnoliopsida; order Malpighiales; family Phyllanthaceae; genus Flueggea; species Flueggea neowawraea. Next base: position 1,835 of record CAODLS010491152.1, on the reverse strand, counting down.
ACTTAAGATATAAGTTAAGATGATCAACGTACGTGAGATTAATAAAAAACATACGTGATCTGCAAAGATTCTGAGGTAACGTATGTGATAATTAAGTGACGTACATAAGATTGGCATAGATAACTACAACTGGCAGAAACGTACTTCAACGACTAGTTTATCTCCACCAACAGTCATATCACTTGGAGAGGCTATAAATACATCAAGGAAGAGCAGAAAAATGTGGATGATCATATCCTTTCAAGTCCCAATTATTTTCATCATTCCCCTCACTCTAAAACACCAAATCAAGTTAGAGATCAAGATCAAGAGCATCAATTTCATACAACCAAACTCTAGCATAGAGCTTTCAACTTTTGTAAATGCTTTTATAAACACTTTGAGAGTGAGAGAGGTTTGTTGTGAACCTATGAAAAATAACATTGTAATGGCTCAGAGGTTTGAGCCGAAATCAACCTTGAGTAGGCTTTAGAGGGGTAAGTCGTAATCAACCTTATTGGCCTTAGAGGGGTGAGATGTAATCAACCTTGTTGGTTTTAGAGGGGTGAGTCGTAATCAACCTTGTAGGCTTTAGAGGGGTGAGCCGTAATCAACCTTGTTGGCCTTAGAGAGGTGAGTCATAATCAACCTTGTTGGCTTTAAAGGTGTGACCCGCAATCAACCTTGTTGTAAGGCTTTGTTGGATTGAGCCGGAATCAATATTCGTTATAGTGAAAAGCCTAAGTGAGACTTAGGTAGTGGACGTAGACATGGTTGGCTGAACCACTATAAATTGCGGTGTTGTTTTTTCTCTTAACTCCAACTCGCTTCCGCTCTACAAACTCAACCAATGCATCCCCGGAAAAATTCTCCAACAGCTCACTCTAGTAACTCCAAGTTATTCACACAGAAAGGATTCTCTAACACCACCAACGTCCAAGCATCATTCCCGAATTCCAAGGATCGGATCAAAGATGAATAAAAAAGCCACAGATACCTATATTGGAATTCGACGGGGTATTACAGGACGACTGCCACGTGGCAAGATTTTACATGCCTTGGCTTACCACGTGGCACTTAGAATTTGACGTGGCATACGATGTGGTCTGACGACTGAACATTTGGCACTGACTCGGTGGTGGTAACCTTGAGTGTACAACTTTTCTCAGATGAATGACCTACCTGAAAGAAATATCACTTTATTGGTTTTTCTGCACCGAGTCAAAAAGTTCAGTGATCGTCAGTGTTTCTAACCCCATAAGTCACAGAACATAAGCAACCAACATACCAAGTTTGCAAAGCAAGCTTCGACTTCAATAGAGAAAAATGAAAGGGAGAAAACTGGAGAAGACCGCGGCCGCCGGCCATCACACCACACCTAGCCACGTCCATCCGCCATTACCGGAGTAGATGAGTTGATGACAGAACAATCTCTTTCTTTTTTTTTTTAACTTAAAATTCTCTTTTTTAGGAGTTTAAGTTGAAGTAAATTTTTAGGGTTTGAAATTGAATTTGATGATGATGAATTGTTGTTGTTGTTTGTTAATTGGACGATTCTTGAGATATACTTGTATTATTGAATTGAATTTGATGATGTTAATTGTTGAATAATTAATTTTTTTTTGAATTGAATTATTTATGACTAGGAACATGGAGAAATTTATTATACGAACTAAGAGGCCGTCAATCCTAAGTGGTGGGTCTTCAAATAATCTTAATGAGTCTCAAAATAGTGATGGAAATGTTGGTGAATCAATTGAAAAAAGAGCTCGAATGGAGACTATAGAGTTATGTGAGGAGGATATTATTAGTGATCAGACATTGCGTAAGCCTATCAATGACTTTGAGCTTCGGAT
>CAODLS010491109.1:0-11333 GCA_948243855.1 Flueggea neowawraea | reverse complement strand
ACATTGAAATCGTGTCGTAAAGTTTGCGCTGCAAGTAATAATACTGGCATGCACTTCTGCACATTTTGACTTGAATATTTTGAGACATATTTTCACTTGGCCCAGATGGAAGTTGAGGTGTAGCAATTTTTGCTATATATAATTCAAATGATCACCGTGTGTATTCATCGATTAATTTAATCTTATGTATGGTGTTGCTAATGTTTAAAGAAAATTTTGTAATTTTTTTTTGGACGATTAAAGGAGAGTCGGGGACGACTATTAGTAGTATACCCCTACTGGGTGTTACCATACAGACATTATCTATCCGCTACGACATGTTCCGGAGAGTCATAGCTGACATTGGCAGCGGACTTGAACATGTGCACTAGTGGGATCACCGTAGCACTTCAATGAGGCAAACAGTTGGGAGAACAACTGACTCTATTGCGCAACACGAATTCACGACAACCAGGGCTATCTGGTTTTGATGTTGCTCCCACTTGAACCCACGCTACACAAATCAGCGAAACAATTTTATTCTTGTTACCTCTATGCTTATTGTTTGGGGTTAATAATTTCTATAGTCACAAAAAATTTACCGTTCCTCAGGATTAATCACAAAATCAAAAAAATATTACCAAGCACTTAGACTTGGGTTTTTAGGTTGAATGCGGCCACTTTATCTAAAAAATATGTCAATGTCAACTAAGCAAAAAATTGCTCCGTACATTCCCCCTCTGGTTTGTCTCTACAGACATGGCATGCATACCTGGCAATTAAAATTCCGAACCGACTCGACTCCCACTCTCTTTCCCCATCCATCAACCCAACCCGTCCCGACTCAAAAATCCAACCCGACCAGACTCAAAACCAACAGTAAAGCCAAACCGAGCAACTCTGAAACATTTGTGGCCATAGAAACTTTTGTAAACAATTTTATTCTTATTACCTCTATGCTTATTGCTTGTGCCATGAAGAAATTAGCAGGCAAGGCCAACAGAGGATTTTGGCATGATGAAGTTTGTCTATGATACGGTCATAATTTGGAGAGACTTCTACATGTTTTGAGAGATTAATAAAACATGCAGTGGCAGGCCTGGAGGTTTTTTCCTCAGATTTGTAAAATAACCAATCTGGAACGTCAATTGTAATTTCTTGACCCGTCAATTGGCTTGTTGCCTCAAAGTGACAGTGTTTTTCGGTACAGTAATATATAATGTACGAGGAGATTCCATTTTAAACCACAATTAATTTATAAGGAAAAGGGTAGAAGACAAAGTATTGTTTCTCCTTGCTTCCGTGGGAGCACAGTTTCAAAGTATGATTGAATTGTAAACCACGTTAACAATTTGTGAAGTTTTTTTGAGAAAAAGAAGAGAATATTAAGTAGAAAAATGTCAGAATTATATCAAAGAAGCAAAATAGAAAACGCCTTTCTTTCTAAGAGCATATGTTCATGTTCTACAAAATCTAGCTTTCCAGCGAAAAAAGGAAAACCGACCAAAATATACACAAATAAAGCTCGAAAATCTCTAATTTTACCTCTAGGATATAAAAGCGCCATGTCAAAAGATAGATATCCCTAATAGCAAGCAAACCTGTTGGCGTCAAACGATATCCACGTCCACCATCTCCTCTTCCAGCCCGTCTATGTCAACATGCTCGTCTTCACCCTTGTACTGCAGATCAAAAAAACCGAGCATTAGATACTGAGAGAACTTTTAAGTGATCACCTAAATACCATCAAGCATCAACAGAGTATAAACAAAAAACATTCAAGGATATAACAAAACCATCATCTACATAGCTTATTCACATATCGTGCCACTTGTGAGACAAGCTGTAACTTGGCAATATTCTATCCAATGAACTAATTTTTACCTGTGAATAAGAATCCTGGTAAACTGGCAAAGGTGGGAGAACAGAAAATGGTAGCTTCCTAGCCTCATGTGCTCTTGTCTTTCTGTCATTTCCAGCTAAAACAGTTTCAACTATCTCAACATTTTCCTCCACTTCAACGCCAACTGGTCGATCAACAGCATCAGCAGCCATGCTAGTTGATGGCAATACAAGCGCAGACCCCTGGCTCTTATCCACAAGGGGGAAGCCTCCAGAAGTGCTATTTCGTCTCTTTTCCCTGTATCCATTTTGCATAGGCTGATCAGAATTCTTACGATCCACTGCTTCAACTGCATTGCCCTTGCCTGATTGACAAAGGTGAACAATTAACTGAGAACGTTTCTCGCTTCTACATTCTCAGGTTCGCATTCTCCATCATCGATTAAATTGCATATAAACCAGAAATAAATCAAAACAAACATACAATCAAATATAGAAGTTTACTAGTCTATATTCCATCTTATGTTGCATAAGAAGGAAGATAACAGCGAAGCAAATTTAGGGAACATAATTGCACTCACCTGAAGAGAAATTTTTTTTAAAAAAACTAATGATCAAGTTGAGAAAGATAAAACTCAAATTTTCCAAGGTCCAAAATTCTCCAATATAAACTAATAATCGTAATCTTCACTACAAGGTCCCATATAGGTCATGCAATAAATCAAGTAACTGACAAAAATTCCAAAGAATCGGATGATGAATACATACAAGTCACAACATCAATTGGCAACCCCAATAAAATCGATTTAATTTCAGTTAATTTTCCAACATTTTCATGTCAGTGCATCCTCTTTTCTCAGTTAGCCAATAAAATTGGTCCAATTCCAGTTGATTGGGTCAGTTTTCTCTGTTCAGTTAATTTCTTTAGTAAGTTTTTTCTTCAACCCAGATTGGTATCATATTATTAACACTTGGCTGCTGGGTATAAGGAGCTTCTATCAAGTGTAGAATATCTCAATCAGAAAAAGAAAAGGGTAATATTATTTGAAGTGAAAAATTCACAATCCATATATTTTCCACCAAATAAGAACATAAACCAAGTAAATATTAAATTTTGATGCTTCTAACAGAAAATCCAACAGAAGTTCAATATAGAAACACAAAATATGTTTTCACCTCGTGTTGATTCATCAGCAGTACCCCATTGGACACCCAGATTCTTCTTGCTAGAGGGAGACTTATTAAGCACATCGTTTTGTGGGCTGATTGTGCAATGACCTTCACTGTCACTGACAATATTCATGCTTGAATCCTCTTCATCTCCCCCAGTAGTAGTTGAAATAGATCCAATTTGATCCCCCAACTTCTGAAGCTGAATTTGTGACCTGTGCATTTCACAGCATAAAAATTTTGAATATTACCAATCATCAAAAAGAACATAATATTATATCAAAGAACCCAAAAGAAAAATTAGTAGTCAGAAGAAAAAAAAACTCATAAAAGCAACCAGGGAAATAATGACAAACAAGAACTTACTTTTTTAAATCTTCTTGAGCACGCACAAAGCGTTTATATGCTTTGACAAACTTCTTCAATTTTGAAATAGTCCTAAAATTTGCAAAGATGGAAAACTATATGCGTCACGAAGAATGAAACTACTCATGACAGATAGAAGACAGTAAAATCTTGCATATACCTATTAGAATCTTCTTTTTCTTTGGCCAACTGAGCTTCAAGCTCCTGAATTCTAGAAGTAAGTGTGTGTATTTCTTCATCTTTCTCTTCAGCTAAGATCTTAAGAAAATACACAAAACAAGGGGGAAAGGGGTAGTTCAATTTTTTGTACAAAAAAGTGCTTACAATATCATAGGCAAATCATTACTTAAAGATCAGATTAATGATCAATTGTTCAAAAGTAACGTTAATTTGTCAACTCAGATGATTTACAAAGTGATTAAAATATGCCATATTCCCAACAGATGTCTCATATAACAAAAGCAACCTCATATCTAGTCCAAAACCATGTAAAAGTGATTTCTTGAATTCAAATAGTAACGTTAGAATGTTCTTGAAGTCCCGCCCAAAGAAAAAGCTAAGCATGCCTAGTTTCAAATAACTTGTCCAAGTTTAGCTGAGACATAAACTAGTCCTAAAAAGCCCCCTTTATCTCTCAAAAGAAGGTTTTAACATCAAAAGATTAAAAAAATAAATAACTAAATAAAAGATAGAAAGCCAGAATCGTTGCAGTGTTCATGCCAATTGACAGAAGTTTTTTGCACTCCATGTTAAGTTCACATTTTATGATAATGGATGCTCTTTTTCAATATTACAAGAATGATGTAAATCCCAAGGCAAAATGATGATAATACCACAATGGGATTCCAAAATTACTAACTTTATTTGTGAAGCTGAAGCTTATACTTTAGCATGCAGAATACTCAACCCAACATGCCCTAAAAATTGAAACATATCAAAAAATTTATGTCCTATTTGGCATCGCTGTTGGGCATATTTTTTACCAAATTAAATATTTTGCTCCAAGGGAAAAAAAACAAAAAAAAAGCAGAAAAAAAAATTAATGTATTGAATATTGACTGATTTCCAGAGCAATGGAGGTGGTAATTTAACACCAACAGCCTAAGTAGCAATGCCTACTAGAGCCCTGATAATGTGAAAACATGAAAAGAAATAACACAAAAGATACAGCACTATAACCTAATTAAATCTAGCAACAGGCAAACAATATAGAAGGTTAACAGATTTGTTCAAGACTCAAACGGATATTTAAGGAGTCATTGCGTACTTAGTTAGAACGATCAAAAAGGACTACAGGGATTGCATACCGACCTTTAATTGAGATTTTCGGTAATCAAGAACATCAATATTTGACTGCATTTCTTTTAGCTGCACATGGTTCCACAAAGTAAATAAAACATTAGTTTTATGAAAGAGAGAGCAACAAACAAATATGAATAGAGTCACTCAAAGATGAAAAAAATTGCCGAACACTATTGACCATAGGCTTTTAAAATTTAACCTGCTCCTTGAGAACACTTCTATAGTCATTATGAGTGCTTCTTTTTATCTGATCTTCTGCCCCATCTGATATTTTCAAACTCCCTGACAAATCACTTTGTCCTTCAAACTCTTGTCTTTTCCTACGTTTTCTTCCACTGCATAAGGGGAAAAAAGCAAAGCAATAATAGAAAAATAAAGAACACCAGCAAATTCATAAATCAATTAAGAACTATTGGCTTATTGGGACTTGTTTCCTAACTGACAGCTCCAATAAAAAAACTCAGAACTTTATAGAACCATTATGTTAGACGCAATAAACAAAGTCAATACGGCACAAACAATCTTTCAAATGAGAAACACCGAAAGATCATTAAAAAAAACGATACCACTCACAATATTATATACCTGTTCTTCTCAAGGGATGTCGAAGGACTAAAACCTGAAACACAGACAACAAAGTAGGATATAAAGAATTAATTTCATTAATATTCCTCTAACATATACAAATTATTGAGAGACATCAAAAGAGTATTAGCATAACCATGTGTCTACGCACATGACCAGCTATTCCATAGCAATTAATAAAATACAGAACAAAAAAAATCTGACAAAGGTATGGTTGCCGACCACGAAAGGTACGACGGCCTCTTGTATCTCTCCCTGTAGAATGCATTCTCTGTGGAGAGACTCTCCTATCAAGGTTATTCCTCAGGTCAACACCTCGATTGTCTCGGTTATCTAGAAGGAAAGAGAATCATTTTCAGCAAGACAACTTGTAATAATTTTTTTCTTTCAGCAAGTCAAAGCAAGCAGAAGACCATATATGATAATCAGGCTAAGCTTACCATCACAGGAAACAAATTGAGTAACATATTCATCAAGATGAAGAGTTCTTTTTTTCCAAATCCAAATGGGCCATAGAATTGGATAAGAATAATCACATTTCAGGTCTTGCTACTGAGAGATAACAAATATGATACAATCTGATCCTTGGAGGCACAAATTTCTTCAAGGTGCCGTATTAAGTAACAAACAAATCCCGTATCCAGGAAAGAACAGTCATAAACATTGCATAATTCCTTCGTTTAAAATGTCTTTAGCAATGTTATTCAAGAAGTAACATATAACAGTACGGAAAGACAAGCTCCGGTAAAATATAAATATTGAATGTAGCAGAGAGCATGCTTGAGAATTTCATGAATCATCACACAAAATAAGCTCAATCAATATACATTTAAGAAATTTGCAAAGAAGGAATTGTGCACAAGAGGTATATGAGACGCATTACAGAAGAAGATTGAAAGCAACAAACTCTAAAAGAAAATCCCTAAGGCCATCCGTCTCTCTCAAATAATTTGCAGACTGCTTTAGGATCAAGATAAGCGAAATTACTACTCCCATCACTGACACATTCATTTGCTGATATCAAAGCCACATGCCACACAGCTGATACAGAGCAACCAAGAACTATCATCATCTACCACACAAATTTCACCATCCCTTCCATCTCAACCATCAATAATAATTTAAAATTTTAACCATGACCTAAATAAATAAATAAGTAATGAAGCGAAGCAAGAGTGAAAGGGAAGTACCGTTATAAGTGACCATGGAGGGTCGAAGCTCGGCGTTTCCATGCGCGAAAGAGCAGTTGGGGCGGTTACAGCGACCTCTCTGGTACAATACGCACAGCTTCGTCTTGAACATCTTCCTCTCCACCATTCTGTATATAGAAGAACAGATACTTTGTTTCGCAGCCAAATTATTAACGATGATAAAAATAAAACGGAAAAAACAAGGTTGAAGACGGAATGACTGAAAGTGAAAGGCCAGGAAACAAAAAGCTTTGCGGTGAAACGGCAGCGCGAAGGCGAAGAGAGGAGGGACGTAGCCGGGCTGTATATATTGGAATTGGTAGTTGGTTCTGGGAGTGGAACAAGAGGCCCATTTCTTTTTTAAAATAAATAATAGTGTTCCTTTATACTATTTACTATAATAGAAAAAAAAAACGTTAAGTGCATTTTTTTTCCAAAAAAAGTGTTCTTTCTTAATGTACAAGTATTAAAAATTAAATTCTTGATCTCTTAGTATTCGGATGACTTTATACTTTGATATATATTACCATCCTATTTCTTGGTGATATTAATCATTTAAAAAAAAGGAGTAGAAATAAAAGTAAATTCATCGTACTAGAGAATTCAATTAACTTCGTTAAACGTTAAGTAAATTCATCATCATCAATACTTCAATCAAGTTCAAAGTATCAAATAATCAAAATATACAAAACATCATTGATATTGATGATGATGCTCTGCAAATGCACAAAGATAGTCGTAGTTTTATCTTGAGAGTATCTCTAACGTTATCGAATCTAAGAGAACACGTCTAATTGTAGTCAAATAAAAATATAAAAACAAATAAAAACATCAAATTGTTGTCTTTAGAGGTTTTGGAAATGAAAGCAAGCAACAAATTAAACACAAGAAACTCAATAATAAGAAAACGTTAGGGCTTTTGAGATAAAACCAATTATCTAGTTGTCAATGAATGAAATTGGGTTTTAACAAATGGGTGTGAGTGTTCTCTCCACAAAACTAACGCAAGACTTATCTTGAATTCACTCAAGTCGTGTCTATACCTCTTAAGAGAGTCTTTTCGGCATCACCTAGTCAACTTATGTCCATTAGGCTCCTTGAGAAATTTCATCGAACACCTTGTGAGTATAAGTATATTTTTATCCTAAAATCATACAAGTTATATACAAGTGACCTAACCCAAGTTTCTTCTTTCAATTCATCACTTGGACTTGCTAAAAATAACATTGTGATGATCAATCACAACATTATTCTCAATAACATGTTAGACAATCAACACCAACAAAAGATTTAGCAATAAAAGTACGATAACAATAGATATAACCATAAAAACACACTACCCATAAAATTAATAATCCATTAATGCAATATCAATTCAAGGTTTACATCTCTAAACACTAACACAAAATCTAAACTAACATATTTATAATACTAAGCAAAAAGCAATAAAAATAAAACCTAAACATGATTCTAAAACAAAGAAAAAGAAGATAAAATGAAAGAAATAGGCTTCTCTCAATGTAAAGATGTTGCCGGTTCAGGAACCGTCTGTTCCAGTTCATGAACTAGTGGTTCCAGTTTTTGGAATGGAGAACCGAACCGTGGTTTTAACTACATTTTTATTTAATAAGTAGTTATTTTTTACAAATAAAAAAAGATTAATGGTGTATAATTATAATAATTACTAATCATTTTGTGTACAATATTTTTTTTAATGAAAATGTACAAACAATTGGCGTACAATTATACTAATTCTAATAATGAATATAAGTACAAAATTAGAATTATAAGTAGTTACTTTATAAAAGTGAAAAAAAAGCTGAACTGGTGCCGCTGTGGAACTACCGATTGAACCAACAGTTCAACAGTTTCTAGAGGGGTTGAATCGGAACCTAAACCATAACCTTCCGATTTTGGTCGGCCGGTTCCGATTTTGATCAGGTTTAACCAGTCCAGTTCGCCGGTTCCGCTTCGATTTTTACACCACTATCTCAATGGATGATGGAAGGCTTCTTCAAATCCCCTCCTCTTTCATCTTCTATGCCTTGAATCTTCATTGGAAATTGATAGAGAATGATTCTCTTCTTTAATGTGCAAGTGCCCAATGATTCCAAAATGATGTAAAAGAGGCTCATTTATAGTCTTTAAGGTCCCCCACAAACCCTAACAAAGTCCTTCTAAAAATGTCATTGATGTGTGCTTTGGTCCCCACAAGTTATGCCTTTTTCGTCACATTCTCTCTCCTCATCTGCAGTGTGTCACAATAGTGACAAATGGGTGTCACAGCCAAAAGAGGTGCCAAATTCTCCCTTACGGCCGTGACAACTTTTCCCTTCAACAATCATTCATTTTCTTCAAGCTTTCATAGGATTGTTTGGAGCTTCTCCATTTTACATCTTTTTTGCACTCTTTTCCACTCATTTTTCTCCAAATTAAATCATCCTACAAATGTCACAAACATCATATCAATTTTAACACAAAAGAATTATTTAAAGGATGAAAATAAATGTATCCTTGCTTGATTCACTATGCAATTTTAGCATATATCAAACTCCCTTACACTTAGTCATTTACTTGTCCTCAAGCAAACCATTTCAAAACTTGAGGTAAGAATACCAAATGAACTTGAATAACTCAAAAAATTCTTGCACTAAGTAAGTGTGCGAGTAACATGATTAAAAAAAGATACTATACTATGCATTAATCTCACAAACCAAACATTGGCATTCATAAGTGACAATTTCAATAGTTCTATGATCAAATCCCCTAACCTACTAGCATCTCTTAAGCTCATATTCCCTAATGCTAAAATCTAACACACACATTTATCCTTAATTGTAAAGTAGGCTTGGCATTTTCATTAATTTAAAACATAAATGTTTCATTTGATTTAACTTTGATTCAGTAGCTTTCACTTTAACATGGGGTGCTACAAACAAGTGAGTGGATTAAGGATCCCTGTGGTTACACTTATTTATTTGTCCACAAGGGTACTTATCATTTCCACCTCGAGGTGAAGATCTCATGCACTTATACCTTGTTTAGGTTCATCCTCAAAAGTATTTCTTAAAACTTAAGTATTAATATATGCACTTGTCAACTTGTAAAACCAAGGCCACTCTTACACAATTTAATCTATCAAACAAAATCATTTAGCGAAGAGTTTGAAAGCTTATTAGCATGCTACTATTAAATAGACTAAAATTGTTGATACAAGAATTCTTAACCTTGTAGCCTAAGAATGCTAAGTTTTGGTTCAAGAGATTAACAAATAACAAAACCTTCTCAATTAAGCAAGTTAAAAGCATATTTAAATACCACAAACTTCCTCCAACAAGTCCAAATACTAAGGCATCTCTAATGAGTTTAATGAATTTTGAAAAATTGAAACATTTTGATGAAAATCAAGCACAAATCAAGTAAGAATCAATTCAAATCAGCACAAATCAAACAATACCCAAAACAATTCAACTAAACCCCTCCCTCACCCTTATTTTGAACATTGTCCTCCATGTTCAAAAATATAAGTTTGGATCAAACTAAGCAAGCATGAGGAACATGATGACAAGTTTAATAAAAACAATAAAGCATAAAGTAAAAGATAGGGTTTAGAAAGCTTCTCTAATTATCTCTTGCTATCTTGAGAGCATGACTCCATCATTGATATGAAACCACAAAAGTTAGGAGACACCAAATATATACATGTTAGAATTTGTGAGAGGTATAGATATATGCATAAAAAGAATAAACTCTCACATCACTTTTGGCAAAAGCATACAAAACAAAATAATAAACGTGTTTTTATACTAAATGCAAGCAAAAAGTAGAACCCTATACTACATGCAAATGCAAAATAACCATAGTTTAATGTCATTGCAGATATAAGGTAGTTTAACGTCATTCCAAACGTATGCAAAGGAACTATTTGGGACGTCAAATAGTCCTCATTGTTGATGATGCCTTACAAGTGCATAAGGATCGTCGTAATTTTAACCCTCAAGAGTATTCTCAGGTATCGAATCCTCAAAGAACGAGAATTAATTGTGATCAAAAGCAAAAATAAAAACAAGAGAACACATATTTGGTTTTTAGGATTTTTGAATAATTAAAAGAAAACACAATGCAAGTAATGAAAACTATGAATAAAGTGTGAAAATTAATAAAAGAAAAGCGTTGGGGTTTCAAGATTTTGGCTAGATAATTCTATTTAACTAGCTAATGAAATGGAATTTAGGGTTGAGTGTTCTCTCTGCTAAGTTAGCTTAGAGCCTCTCTCTAGGTCATCTAAGTCATCCCTATATTAAATAAAAGGGTTCTCTCGTCCTCACTTAAGTTAATTAGGGTCCTTAGGTCTCTAGGGAATTCATTGAACACCTCATAAGCATAGATATATCTATATTCTAAACCTCACAAGTTTAATGGTTGTGGCCTCATTTAGTTTTCATCTTTTGATTTATCACCTAAACTTGCTAAAACTACAACCTATGTGGCTAATTTAAGTCATAATTAAATTAAACAACTCATCAAACCAACCTAACAAGGCAATAGATCATAAAAAATAGCAAACACAAAAATCCAATCAATAGCATAGCAAAATCTTCATCTCTAGCCTAAATCTTTACACCCCAACAATTAAAATCAAGCTAACATAATTAAATCAAACATGAAAACATTGATATCCATTAAAAATAACTTAAAATCCAAATAAAAAAGAGGAAAAGATTGAGAAAACAAAACCTAATAAGCCTTGATGAAGAATTCCCAACAAGGAAGCTTGAGTTGATTGATTTTCTCCCTCATTTCCTTGAAAATACCTAAATTGTTCTTGAAATGGAAAAATGATCTAAAGGTGTCTAAAGATGTAAAAAAAAGGTTTTTTTATACCCCTTGTCCAAGCCA
>CAODLS010491071.1:0-22295 GCA_948243855.1 Flueggea neowawraea | reverse complement strand
GGTTATTTATATGTTATCTATATATTGTATATATGTTCTTTATATATTGTTTATATGTATTATATATATTTATATGTTGTATATATAGTATGTACAAGTTACAAATATAGCATAAACAAATTATAGAATTAATACTTGTATATTTTGTATCTCTGTAAAAGATATAAAAATTACAAATATAGAATAAACAAGTCATAAATATAGTATATACAAGTTATAAATATAATATAAATAAGTTGTAATACTAAACTTGTACGTTCTACATTTTTGTAAAAGATATACAAGTTAGAAATATAATATAAATAAATCATAAAAATAATATAAACATAGTATATACAAGTTACAAACATAATATAAACAAGTTGTAATACTAATACTTGTATGTTCTTCATCTTTGTAAAAAAATATACAAGTTAGAAACATAACATAAACAAATCATAGACATAATCTGAACATAGTATATACAAGTTATAAACATAATATAAACAAGTTATAAAACTAATACTTGTATGTTCTGTATCTCTGTAAAATATATACAAGTTACAAATATAGCATAAAAAACACCTTAATTTTTGAAAAATAGAACAATACCAATACAATATCAACAACATTTCAACAATATATAAATAAGAGTTTGTAAATTTGAAAATATGCATTTATGAATTTGAAAAAATTGAAAAGTGAAAATGTAATATGCAAAAGTGGGTAGTGCAAAATAAATATTGTAAATTATCGTATGTATATTGTGTAAAAACTAATATATGTAATACATATGTGTGTGTATATGTGTGTACATATATATAATACATACATATAACATGTATATATAACACGTAATATAAATATATATATATGTGTGTGTGTGTGTGTGTAAGTATGTATTATATATATGAATATATGTATTATATATATGTAGCGGGTATGGTTAACGGGTACGAATACGAATATTATTCAACAGGTACGGGTACAAGTAGAGTATTCTTATATCTATATCTTATTCATACCTATACAGTAAAGTACAGATATTACCTATACACATACCCAATTAAAATGGATAATACTTACTTTAACTAAGTACGAGTATGACCAATACTTATCGAGTAAGCTATAAATTATCATATCTAGATACAATATGGCAGCAGAGAGGACCCAGAAAGAGAAGACTGAAGTCCATACTAGCTCCTTACAATCCAAAAACTCAAGCCCACCAAATGCTCCTACCCCGCGGCAACCAAATACGACACCGTCGACCTTAAATCCTTTGTTTTCTGAAATGCACACAGAGGTAAACGGTAAACCCAACTCTGCCAACTCGAACTTCGATCACCCCAAAAAATAAGGAAACCCACTCTATGCCCCAAAACGGCACACCTAGGAGCAACACCACCCCGATGCAACCCGCAAACCAAATCAATTATGGCTTGATTCTTGATCCCTCCAAACATACGGCAATGACGTTTCCAAGTGATGAATACAGTCGGATGACTCCAGTTCCTCAAACTGAGGACGGAGGACACGAAAATAACAAACCAAACTATTTCTCTTCAAATAAAGAATGGGAAACCACCGGATAGGGGAAAGGAAATCATGAGGAAGCTTCAATCTCTGAAAGTTAGAAAAGGTAGCAAGCATAAAACCAGTTCTATCAAGTCAATGAAACTACTTGATGAACAATTAGAGCAAGAGTTTGCACAAATCGGGATGAATGATAATGGGGAGGAGAGCCCGGAAGACTCACTTGAGACGGAGGAGGAAATCACTGTGGTCTAAAGCCTGTATCCTTTTAGTGTGTTTTATTTTTGTTTGAATGATGTTTAGTCTCTTTATTTGGAACTGCCGTGGGGCAGGTAACAATGATTTTTGCAGGTATTTCTTGCAGTACAAAAGGCAACATAAACCGTCAATGATGGCCATCTTAGAGCATAGAATTAGTGGTGAAAGGGCAGAGAGAGTTATTAAAAGCTTGGGGGCAGATTTTTCACACCGCGTTGAAGCTCATGGGTTCAGAGGAGGCATTTGGATATTGTGGAATGAGGGTCTTCAGGTTACAATCTTATCCAACAACTCTCAGTTCGTACATTTAAAGGTAATCTTGAATCAACGTACTTGCCTTCATATTACTTGTCTTTATGCTAGTCCTAATAATCAGTTGAGGAATAGCTTATGGGAGAAGCTTTTGTGTTTGGAATCTGTGGTGGGTACCAACCCATGGTGCCTGGGAGGGGATTTTCATGCCTGTCTTATGATGGAAGATAGACAGGGAGGTGCCGTTTCAGGACAGATGCCGTGTGGAGTGTTTAGGAAATGGTTTGCTGATAGTAACATGAATGATTTGGGCTTCCAAGGACCGAAATTTACTTGGGCGAGAGGAAACCTCTTGGAACGTATTGACCTCTTTTTTGGGAACTTTGAATTTATAGAGACGTTCCCAGCTGCCACATTGCTACACCTGCCAAAATTTCACTCTGACCACAGACCAATCCTTTTAAAAACAACGCCTCATGTGCAGGGGAGTCCTACACGGGTATTTAGGTTTATTAATTCATGGGTTACTGATCCTTCTTTCAACATGATGGTGGACCAAAGCTGGGGAGGGCATGAAAATATTTTGGACGCCATTAAAAGCTTTTCTACAGCTGCTTCTTTATGGAAAGTTAACACTTTTGGGCATATTGATAAACGCAAGAAAATCTGAGAAAGCAAGATTAAAGGAGTGGAGATTGCTATTGAGAACCGCGGATCGGCGAGACTTAGTGAACTACTGCTCCAGTTAAAGAGAGATTATGAGCAAGTTTTGTTGCAGGAAGAAATTCTCTGGCAACAAAAATCAAGGTGTGATTGGATCAAATTGGGAGATCGCAACTCAAAGTTCTTCCACTATAAGACAAAAGCTAGATTCAAACGGAATAGGATTGACATGTTGAAAATTGATGGTAAGAATTGGTGTTGGGATGAAGAACAACTTAAACAAGGGGCAATGGATTTCTTTGAGAACCTTTTCACTAAAGATGAAGAAGAGATTGCCGATTTCAAGTATAAAAACTGTTTCCCTAGATTACCTAACGCAGACATCCAGAGAATTGGGGAAGATGTTAGTTATAATGAGGTTAAGAATGCGGTGTTCAAGATGAGTCCTTCGAAGGCAGCAGGATATGATGGACTTAATGCTTATTTCTTGCAGCACCAATGGGACAGAGTTGGTGAGTCAGTAGTAATCTTTGTTTAGAAAGCTTTCCGGTCGGGGACTTTTCCTACTGAGATCAATAAAACATTGTTGGTTCTTATTCCAAAAGTGGCTTGTCCAGAATTCTTATCACAAATGAGACCTATTAGTCTATGCTCTGTTCTTTATAAAATTATCACCAAAGTGGTGGCTAATAGGTTGAAGATTGTGTTGAATGAGTCGATTGGTCAAGGACAAACAAGTTTTGTCCCTGGCAGAAACATTACAGAGAATATTATCCTAGCTCAAGAGATTGTTAATTCCATGAGAAGGAATAGAAAGAGTAAATATATGGCTCTGAAAATTGATCTACAGAAAGCTTATGATAGGTTGCGCTGGGAGTTTATAGAAAATACTTTAAAGGAGGCCCGATTTCCCAATAATGTTGTCAAGTTAATCATGTTTTGCATCTCCAATGTTTCGATGCATGTGCTTTGGAATGGTGTGCCAACTGCCAAATTTTGGCCTTCTAGGGGAATTAGACAGGGGGACCCTATATCCCCTTATATTTTTGTTCTTTGTATCGAGAGACTAGCACATGCAATCAATAAACAGACCGAGCTAGGTAGATGGAAACTGTTGAGTGCCCGTAGGGGTGGTCCTCCAATCAGTTACCTCTTTTTTGCCGATGACTTGCTGCTTTTTTGTAAGGCAGATAGAGAGCAGGTGCGAGTTGTAAATGAAGTTTTGAGTGGCTTCTGTGATGCTTCTGGGCAAGCTGTCAGCAAGGATAAATCCATCATGTATTGCTCCAAAGGGGTTTCCGAGAGGGAGGCAAGGTGCCTTAGTAACATGGCAGTTTTTAAGTTGGAGAATGATTTGGGGATCTACCTAGGAGTCCCGATTCTACACAAAAGAGTAGTCAAAGCTACATACAAACTGGTAGTGGATCGAGTGATACAAAGACTGTCCTCTTGGCATGCAAAGAGTCTTTCTATGGCAGGAAGAGCAACTTTAATTCAATCTGTCCTTAACGCTCTTCCTATTTATACTATGCAAACGACATGGATTCCTTCAGGTATTATCAAAGATATTGAGAAATTGTGTAGAAGATTTTTATGGGGTGGGGGAGACCAACCAATTAGCCTTGTGGTGTGGAACAAGGTGTGCCAGCCGAAGGATAGAGGGGGTCTTGGGCTCCGAAATTTACACCATTGCAATAGTGCTTTCATGTTGAAACTTGCCTGGCAGATTGTTGCTTCCAGAGAAAAGCTTTGGGTAAAGGTCATGCGTGCTAAATACATGAAAAAGGAAGAAGATATCCCCCAGTCTCTCTGTACTGATAGAAGTTCACACTTGTGGAAAGGTATTGCTAGAGTTTGGAAGGATATGTTAGAAGGAATTCGTTGGGCCATTGGTAATGGATTCAAAGCGGATTTTTGGAAAGATGTGTGGGTAGGAGATAAACGACTTTTGGATTACAGCACAGAGGTAATCTCTCAAGATGATAGAATGAAGCGAGTCACCGACTACATCGCTGCAAATGGCGACTGGGATTGGGAGAAACTCCATAATGCTTTACCTAACGAGCTTTGTGATTTGATAGCAGGGATAAAACCTCCTACCAATCAAGCAGGTGAGGACCAAGTTTATTGGGGACACACAAACGGAGGCAATTTTATGGCTGCTTCAGCTTACGAGATGCTAGGAAGCAGACAATGGGAACTTAAAGATGACAATGGGCCCTAGTGTGGCAGCTTCAAGGACCCCAAAAGGTTCGCACCTTTTTGTGGCTTCTTTTTCACAATGCTCTCCTTACTAATGAGAGGAGGCATAAACGACATATGACCATGAACCCTAATTGTGACTGCTGTCCTGACCAAATTGAGTCATGGATACATATCATGAAGAATCGTGTGTTTGCTCAGGCAGTGTGGAGTAACCTAGTTGAGCATGAACCTATTAATGACTTCTTAGATACTGAGCAAGACACTTGGCTGATAAAGAATTTGGAAAATAGCAAAAGAAACAGTTTTGGCACCCCTTGGAATGTTGTCTTCGGTATTGCATGCTTGTTCCTATGGAAGTGGCGCAAAGAACGTATTTTCACCAAGCAGATTATTACTAACATGAGTGATCAAATCAAAATTTATGCTAATGAAGTGTTCAAAGCCCTTCAAAGAATTCAGAGCATGTGCATTGAGACCAATAGGAGGAGAACGACTGAAGGGTGGCAACCACCGGCATTGGGATGGGTTAAATTGAACACGGATGGATCTCATGTTGTTAATTCGGGTTATGCTGCGGCTGCAGGCGTTGTGCGGGATATGTATGGCAATTGGTTAACTGGTTGTATTATTAATTTGGGAAAATGTGCTCCACTCAACGCAGAGCTCTGGGGGATATACAAAGGACTCGAACTTGCATGGAATGAGGGATACCGAAAAATCAATGTGGAGAGCGATAACCTTGTTGCTATCAATTGGATCAGGAGGAAGGAGATATTTACCAACCAACAATGGGCTTTGGTTGATGCTATTAAGAGGCTTAGCCGTCAAGATTGGGAGGTCACGTTTTCCCATGTCTATAGGGAGTGTGATATGGTTGCGGATTGGCTTGCTAAACGTGGTCACACTTTCCCCAGGGGCTTCCATGGTTTAACCCAACCTCCAACTGGTTGAGGGACTTGCTTGCTAAGGATATTGCTTGCAATGAGCAGGTTAGGACTACGAGTTGATTTCTTTTGTTGTCTTTACTTTCTTTGTTTCTTATTTTGTACTGCTTTATTGACTATAACCACGATTTTTCTCCACCACAAGCGAGGACATTAATAAACTTATGAGGTAACATCCTCTTTTTTTTTTTTTTTTAAATGAGGAGTAAGCTTTAACCAAGTTAAGGCTTCACACGTCAACTTGCCAATGTTGATAGTGAGGCTAATGTTACTTGAAGACCAAACTTGTCTTAAACGGTAGACATGTAATTTTGTAGGAAGGGTGGCAACGTGAGCGTCGGTAAGGAAGGAAAATGGGTTAGGTGCGAAATTTGTGGAACGAAAATATGAGATGCTCGTAAATTCTGGTTACGTATATACTTGTACCTTTGATATGATTCATTCCTCAACTGCAGTTAGTGCAGCCGTGCAGGGACCCCACTCATCGGACACCTGCGTCTTTTCCTTCTTTTGTTTTTTCCTTAATTCCGGCATGCTTCATAATTACTTGACTAAATTATCTCCTTTCTACTCAATTCAAATTACGATTTTTTTTATAAATTATTTTTTTTAATATTCATTTAAATTTAACGTGAAGTTAGTTTTTTTTTTCATCTAAAGGCAAACCCTAATATGGTAGTGATGTTTTTAGTTATAGCAAGTTAAACAAGAAAAGTGTAAGAAAAACGAGTTCGCCTATACCAGATTATGGTAGAATTCAAATCCAAATTGATTAAATATCAATTGGGTTGGTTAATAAATAAGTTTTTGTTAACCGATTGGTTTGGTTAGGATTTGGGTTTCTAATTGGCTCAAAGAACCCGATCACTATACATATTGACCTTAGGAAACCCTACTTCTCTAATGTTGCATAAATTGAGACACACAAAAGAGAAGCTCTCTCTTCCTCTCCACTCCAAGCCGTTGGCCTTATGTGGCTATAAAGGAAGATTTTGTTCTTCCTAACATATGGTATGCAGATCATTATATGACTGTTAGGTTGCAAATCCATGTCTCGTCTGTGACGTTAATCAGTCTGTGGCTCGTGGCAACTAGCAATAGGTTATTTCATATGTATCTGTTTGTGTTCTTTCGTGGTGTGTATCGAGGTAGAATCTTGATCCATCTATTTAATTATCTTTTAATTGTTTATTGTATATTTGTCATGCGTATGCTTTCATTGGTATCAAAGCGTAGGTTATTTTGTGATTTGTTCATAGATGCCACAAACCCAAAATTGGGTCGTGACCAGCGTACGAGGCGAACCGTCTAAACAAGCTCAGACTCATCTCGCACAAACCTCAGAGTACAGAACTTATACTCAAAAATCATTTATTATTAACAACTTATTAATCAAATTTAAACAGCTTAACATCTAGAATTTTAAAAATAATATTTTTAAATAATAAAATAAAATATTATTATAATATTGAAATACAAAATAAATAGTTATAAGTCAAATTATTTAAAGACTAAATGATAACAAATATAGAACCATAACCCACAGATAACCCAGTATAGAGCATCTAACAAAAAAGATAATATAAGGCTCGAACAATAGGGAATCCACTGCTGATAAGGGTGTCTCACTGAGCGCGGAGTATCAGATGACTGTCGTCAACAAAACCTGAAAAATAAGTTTTAAAAACAAAACAAGAAAAAAACAAAGAGGCCAGAACTCAGTGAGGGACAATACTCCAAAGCTGTTACAGGCCTCAAGTAAAACGTTTTAAAAATATTTTCAGAAAATACTACATACACGTATACATTGTATACTATTAGTATACACTCAAATTTCTACAATAATTCAGAAATTTCTTTTGAAATTCTTCGCAAATAAAACAGACAACAGACAATTAAACGAATTAAATAAATAAATAAATCAAATATTATATTGTCAAAATATTTACTACAGAACAAAACTTTTAAAAACCTGAAAAATCAGAATCAAGCGAAAGGAGTTAAATAAATACAAATTGAAATGTATAATAATTTTTAGAATACAGCTGTTAAAACATTTACAACCAGAGCATACAACATACAATTAGACAATATATTTATATCAAATATATATATATATATATATATAACAAAATTAGACAACGAGACAAGAACCAGGCTCAAATCATATGTTATCATACCTTAACTCATTAGTTGACTATTGCCACTAGAAATTATAGCTCACATGTGTAATCTAGACACATGGTTACATCTTACCCTGGTCACTAGGCTGTCACAATGGTATACCAATGGCTACGCTTACGCACGTAGCATATTTGTCCTGAGTCAGATTAAATAAATTAATACAATTTCAAATCAAGCAAGCATACAAATCAAATACTTATTCTACAAAAAAAAATATATATTTAACATATATATATATATACCCTGCACATTTCGACTAGGTTCTTCGTAGCTTTTCAATCTAGTTCGATTTGACATTTGGAAATTTTTGGAGTATTGTTTGATGAACTTGGATGTTTAAATAATGTTTTAGAGTGTTTGGAGTCTTTGGGTATCAATGGAATTCGATCGGTTTAAATGGGAGAAGTCGTTTCATGAAATTTCAGCCTTTGAAACGCCCGTTAGGTCACAAAACGCGGGTCTTTCTCACCCAGAGGGTGAGATGCGCGTCTCTTCATTTAAAAACGCCCCAAAACACATCGTTTTGGCCTGCTGTGTCTATAAACACCCCTATACCTAATCCTCTTCGTTTTCCTTCATTCTTATTCGTGTTTTTCACCCAAACCTGTCCTCTCTTGCTTCCCATTGGTTCCTCTTGCATTCTTGAGGTAAGATTATCATTCTATCTTGGTTTTTCTTTCATTTTTATGCATTTGTTCTTGTTGGAAGCTTGTAGAACGAAAATGGGTTTCTTTGAGCTAGGGTTTCAGATTTGAGCTTGTTTATGGTGAATGTAGGTTAGATTTTTATTGTTTGTTGATGTATCTAGCATAGGAGAGGCTAAAATTGTGATTGGTTTGGTGTTTTGGAAGAGAATGGATGTGTGTTGGATTTTTTGTTGGTAAATTTGGGTTTTTTGTGGAAAAGTAGGGGGTTTTGAGTTTATTTCTTGAAATGGATGTTAGATTTGAGTTTAGGAGATCGATTAGAGTCAATGTGGGTTGATTGGAATATCGGGTTTCAATCGATTTGAATTTATGGACGTTTTGGTGTAGTTTTCTACCGAAAAGACCAATACTATAATTTTTCATAATTTTGAATGTATTGAGGATCAAATCTGATATTTAGCATGTTGGGACTAATTTGTAATTTTTGAGAGTTAGAGGACTAATTTAGAAATTTTGACTGCTTGAAGGACTAATTGATAATTTTAAAATACTTTGAGGATTGTTTCATAATTTTAAAAAGTTTAGGGACTAAAACATAATTTTATATAGGTCGGGGACCAAATTGTAATTTTATGAGATGATTGATTTTTGAGCCGAGAATGTTAGATATTTATTCAGAATGGGTTTTCTGGGTTTTGAGTCAGCATTTGCATAGCATGCATTTTGGTATCGCCACAATGCCACCATCATCATATTTTTTATTCTACCTTAATAATTGTTTCAGCTTCGTGTTCGGGTCACCAACGTTAGCTAGCCACCAGTGGTTCACGACTGGGCCATTCAACTTGGATTTTCAGGTGAGTGAAATGACAGTTTCAGACACATAGGCTGTGTCTTCAACTCTGTATAGTTTTTGTTGTGTCTGACATATGTCTGTAATCTGGCTAAGTAAACGGTTGGCTAAATAATAATTTGCCTTGTCTGAAATATCTGATATGGAAAACATGTCTGAATTGTATTATATTTTTCAAAAATGCAATTATATTTTTTGGTATTAAATATTTTGTGAAAATATATATTTTCTGAAACTAATAATATATTGGAATGTTTATATATTTTCGTACATCTATCTACTAAAACGATTTGACTCTGAATAATATATTATGCGTTATATAATATATTATGAAATATTTTCTGAAATTGGTTAATTGTCCTATATGTTATGTGTTACATATTTGGCTAGTAGAATATCTGACATCTGATATTTATATAAATGGTTTATATAAATATTTTTGTAAATAATTTTTGTTATGTATGTTGGTCTAATAAATATATGGTATGTGTATATATATAGGTATATATTTATAATTATTATGACTCATAACACCTTTGTTACGGGGATAAACGTAACATTTGGTATACTAATGTAAAAACTCAGTTACCAGGATAGGTGGTAACAGTGTGTTTAGCTCAACGCACGAACTATATATAGTGGCAAAGTCCACGTACAAGCTATTTATAGTGGCGAAGTCCACATATTATTCTAATATGATCTGGTCCCCTGTTAGACTATTTAGTATGGTATATATTTTGTCTAGATATAATAAATTTGGTAAGACTGTATTATTACTTATTTTTCCGTAGTATATTGTTATGTAGTTTGACAAGGTATATCTTGTTGAAGTACGTGAACTGTAATGCTCGCAGATGTATTTAGATCAGTTCCTGTCTGTTATAGCTTTAAGACCCTTATGGTGGACGGAGTACTATTTTAAGCTCATAAGGCTGTCAGTTGTTAGCTCTTTTAAGTCGGGTACTGTTTAGGATCCTAAGATTGCTAGTTTATTTCGAAATGATCTAGTCAGTGCGGTCTTAGTATAATACGAGAATATGATCAACAGTTACCAGATCTATTAGTTCTGTAATTGGCTAATAAGATAAGAATATATAGAAATCTGTTCAGTCTGCATAAAATGAATCCATTTGTATGCATATTTGTATGATATGCATGGTTTTGCGTAAAATGTATTTTCTTACAATTAAACGTTTGTTCTTCCGAGATACAAAAAATTGAATGTTTTGAATGTATATCTATTAAGATTGAACTGTCTATTTTTTTCGTTAGAGATGACTTCGGTATACATACTATTACTATACATCTATATTTGATAGTAATTTGTTTTCGAAAAAAAATAATTGACTTTTATTCAACCTTAAATTAAGGTCAATTAACTTTAAAGATCACCAAGGTTGAATTGTCCATAAAAAATAAAATATACACTTAAAAGTAAAACTATCAATTGTTTATATAAAAATAATAACAGATTGTTGCTTCAATGATTAACATAGGAATTCAAGCAAAAATAATAATTTAATCCCAAAAATGGTCGCCATTTTTTTTTAAAAAAATATTTTTATGTTAAAAAATAAGGTAATTTTAATATCATTACTATAAGTAGCATACAAGGGTATTGATTTTAGAGATATTGTTTTAAAGGAAAGCGAATGAATTAACTTTAATATTTTCCTTTGATTTCTATCAACTTTAAAATGTGATATCTTAGTATTATATTGCTTCAACGTATTACTCCTACCATTAAATACCCGATCTATCAGTATCAGCAAAAAGAAAGAAGGTTGGGAGACTTTATTGACAACCATATATACCTACACGTATCACATGTATCTCGAGATACTTCTCAATGAATATATATTATTTTTTTAATAAAATACGAAAATATACCTATAGGACACCCTACACCTAAAATAATACAATTAAATAGTCATAAATTATTATAAACATATAAAGTCAATTATTCTCAACACTTTTACTTATAAAAAGAAAGTTATATATGTAATACTATAATAAAAATATTCAATAATAGGTACATGCATGCAGGTGAGAAATCCATGATCAAGAAGCGTTACATGCACCTAACAGAAGACTTCCTCAAAGAGAACCCAAGCATCTGTGCTTACATGGAGCCGTCGCTGGACGTCCGGCAAGACATAGTGGTGGTGGAAGTCCCCAAGCTCGGCAAAGAAGCCGCTACAAAAGCCATCAAAGAATGGGGACAACCCAAATCCAAGATCACCCACCTTGTCTTTTGCACCACCTCCGGCGTCTACATGCCCGGCGCCGACTACCAGCTCACCAAGCTCCTCGGCCTCCGTCCCTCCGTCAAGCGTCTCATGATGTAACAACAAGGTTGCTTCGCTGGCGGCACCGTCCTCCGCCTCGCCAAGGACCTGGCTGAGAACAACAAGGGTGCAAGAGTACTAGTTGTGTGTTCTGAAATTACCGCCGTCACTTTTAGCGGCCCGTCGGAGACCCATTTGGATTCTCTGGTGGGTCAGGCTCTTTTCGGTGACAGAGCTGCTGCTGTCATCATTGGCGCTGACCCTGACACCGCCGTGGAAAGACCATTATTCCAGCTTGTCTCGGCGGCCCAAACCATAGTCCCAGACTCGGAAGGAGCAATTGACGGTCACTTACGTGAAGTGGGCTTAACATTCCATCTCTTAAAGGACGTTCCTTGGTTAATCTCGAAGAACATAGAGAAAAGCCTGGTGGAGACATTCACTCCGATCGGCATTAATGACTGGAACTCTATTTTTTGGATAGCTCATCCGGGAGGTCCGGCTATTCTGGACCAAGTGGAAGCGAAGTTAGGGCTGAAAGAAGAGAAGATGAGAGCGACGAGGCATGTGTTGAGTGAGTATGGAAACATGTCAAGTGCATGTGTGCTGTTTATATTGGACGAGATGAGGAAGAAATCGGCGGAGGAAGGGCAGCACCGGAGAAGGGCTTGATTGGGGGGTTTTGTTTGGGTTTGGGCCAGGTCTTAGTGTTGAGACTGTGGTCTTGCATAGTGTTCCCATTGAATCTCATTAAAGCTAAGGTTTACTAGATTGTTCAACCATTCGAAACTTGCTGGGGGGCCAATAAATTTACAAGTAAGACCAGCTAGGGACCTCTTTCCATCAATCATTTCCTCAAATCTAAATTTAGTAGATGTATCCATGTATCAATAATATTCTTATCCTTTATTCCACAAACATGCATGTGTGTGGGATTGGAACCATATACAACTTATAACTAAGTGCATAAAGTCATTTCGATTAAAGTTTAATTTTTTCTATCCATCACCCCATATTCGTATATTTTTTGATATCTTTAAGCTTCCAAAACTCAAAATTCAACTCTTTTACAAGTATTTGACTTTCACGACAAAATAAAATTTATCCCAAAGATTATAATGATGAATTTCTTGTATCAGTATTGTATTTTTTTTTTTAACTAAGGTTGAAATCTAATTATCCGGATTTGCCTTTCAAATCTTATGAGTTTCGAGTCTGAAATTCCGGTTAGGCTTCGAACACTGTCTGTAATTTAATTATATATTACCAATAACATTAATTTCATAAAAAGACAAAGAAGAGGAGGCAGTGAGTGATTGTTTAAGGTAAGTGAGTGGAGAACCAGCATCCTCATCAATTCTCCTTAATAGTCGTGGTAGAATATTCGTTTGAGGAGGGGGCCCATTAGGCCTTTAATTTACAGAGGCCCAGGGCTTTCAAAACTTCTTTTTTCAAGGACCCAAACACTTTTTTTGGGTTGAGTGACAGTGATGACATATCGGTAAGAAAAAATGATAATTACACCATAGACATAAAAAATTTGCTCTGTATAGACTGAGTATATCACGACCTATTTTTTAGACTATGACCGGCGTATGAGGCAAACCATCTATGAGAGCTCGTCCCATTTCGCACAATCTTCGGAGAACATAACTAAAACTAATTCGCTACAAATCATATTTAACGCATTTTTAAAAGTAAATAATTAAAAATCCAAACTTATTTAAAACATAAGTTTTCATAATAATAAAATATTAGATAAATAATAAATCATTTTAAATATCAAATAAATATACAAAAATATACACCAACAAGTATACCAGTGTGAAACACTAACAAAATAGAAAACTGGGTCAGAACAAAAAGGCATTGAATACAACTTCAAAATGCCTCACTAAGTGTTGAATGCCGGTAAATCGCAATCAACCAAAATTACCTAAAAATAAGGATACAGGAAATAGATAGAAAGGAAATGGGTAAGAATCTCTAATGAGAAAACGACACTTTACAGCGGCTCTGGACCTCACAGAAACCGTTTTGAAAATATTTCAAAAATACCACATGCAAATATACTTATACTGGTAATACACACACGTATATACATACATATAGTTTGGAAAATCATTTCTGAAAATGTTTGCACTCTCAGTAAACAACATACATTCAAACTATTCAATTATTGTACCTCAGAAGAATAAATATTTAATTATAAGAAATACCTTCACTCAAAACAATGTATATCATGTAGATTACTAATATATCAGACAACATATAATGCTTTCCACATGCATACAGACGTATTCATTTTATATAGACTAAATAGATTTCCATAAATATTTTTATCTTATTATCCAATTATAGAATTAACAGACCTGATAACTACTGATCATATTCTTGTATTATACTAAGACCACTCTAACTAGATCAGTTCGAAATAAATTAGCAGCCTTAGGAGCCTAAACAGTACCCGACTCAAAAGGACTAACAGCTGACAGTCTTAGGGGCTCAAAATAGTACTACGTCCACCCTAAGGGTCTCAAAACTGTAACAGATAGAAACTCATCTAAGTACATCCGCGAGCATTGCAGTCCACGTTCTCCAGCAAGATATACCTCGTCAAACTACAAAACAATATACTACGGGAATATGAGCAATAATACAAACTTATCAAATTTATTTTATCTAGAAATAAATTATACCATACTAAATAGTCTAACAGGGGACCAGATCAGAATAATGCGTGGACTCTTCCACTATAAATAGCTCATACGTGGACTTTGCCACTATATATAGTTCGTGCGTTGAGCTAAATGCATTGTTACCACCTACCCTGTTAATTGAGTTTTCACATTTATATACCAAATGTTACGTTTACCCCCGTAACAAAGGTATCTCGAGTCAGAATAATTGTATATATATATTAGACGGACGTGCAGAACATAAATTATTTACAGAAATATTTATATAAACCATTTATATAAATATCAGATGTCAGATATTCTAGTAGCCAAATATGTAACAAATAACATATACGATAATTAATCAATTTTAGGAAACATTTTAGAATATATTAAATAACACATATAATATATTATTCAGAGTCACATTAATTGTGGTAGACAAACATACGAAAATATATAATCATTCCAATAGATTAATAGTTTCAGAAAAATATATATTTTAACAAAATATCTAATGCCAAAAAATATAATTGTATTTTAGAAAAATATAATACAATTCATACATGTTTTCCGTATCAGATATTTCAGACAAGGTAGATTATTATTTAGCCAACCATTTACTTAGTCATATTACAAATATATGCCAAACACAACAAAAACTATACAAAGTTGAAGACACGATCCATATGTCTGAAATTGTCATTCCACTCACTTGAAATCCAAGCTGAATGGCCTAATCACATACTACTGGTGGTCGGTTAATCTCGTTGACCAGGATACGAAGCTGAAACAATTATTATACGACGATTCTCAAACTGTGGTACTATGTCAATACTGAATGCATGAAATGCAGATGCAGACTTAAACCCTCAGAAACCTATTTCGGTCGAAGATCCAACACTGCAACCTCAAAAATCGAACATCTCATAAAATACAGTTCAATCCCTCAAAATTATAAAATTATAATTTAGTCCTCGAAACTTGAAAAATTACAAATCAATCCCTAAAGTATCCTCAAATTACCAAATAGTCCTCAATTATTTCAGAATATTCAAATGTCATTTTAATCCCTAAATACAAAATATCATATTTGGTCCTCTAATGACAAATATACCCATATAGTCCAACTTTCGATTCAACCAATAAAAATCGAAACCAATCATACACATTGACTCTAATCGATCTCCTAAACTCAAATCTAACATCCATTTCAACAAACAAACTCAAAATCATAAAGTTCCTTAATAATTTTTCGTCAAAATCTAACCCATTTCAAAACAACATCAAATCTCATGGTTTCAAGCTTAATCTACATTGCTTCAACCTTAATCCACCAAGATACAACATTCTTTAACATCCAATCTAGCAGAAACAAACAAATCCAAGCCAAACATTCAAATTCGGCCAAAAACTTAACCTAGACAAAACAACATCAAATCCTTCAAAACCAAGCTCAAATCATGTTCCTTTAACCTTATTCTATCATAAACAACCAATGTCTAACTCATACTCCAACAGAAATCATCACATTCGACCAAAACATTCAAAATTGTCACTATTCATCAACCTATGACTCATGAACAAAAATGAGAAAATGAGTGAAAAGAAGAGTAATATTACCTCTAGGGGATAAAATGGAAGCAAGGAGAAGCAACCAGAGAGTGAGAGGATCGATTTTAGAGTGATGAAGAGTGAAAATGATGAAAGGAGGCCGAAGGGGTCGGGTTTTAAGGTTTAAAAAGACAGTCGGATCAAAACACACCGTTTCAATGTTTTTCAAAGACAACGTACGTTATTTTTAATGTAACATACGTCATACACACTCACAATATACGTCCCTTGGTTATAATGTACATTATATGGCTCAAAATTGGATCCAGGAGGTTATGTTCTGTGAAATCAAGCTGCAACGCACGTCTTACAACAAATAATGTACATCTTGCACCAACACAATGTGCGTCTTGCAATGTTAACATAGGTTGATCATGCTGATCACGAAAAACCCAGATAACGTACATTTTGGTTTGCACAGCGTACGTTATCCATTGCAATTCAGTCTTCCTCGACATTCTTCGCTTCCAAACATGCGCCGAATCATTTCTGAGATTTTCTCAACACCTAAACTCTCAAAACTCATCTATTAACCATCATCAAACGTCCTCAAACACTAGATCAACACCTCAAACATCAAAGATTAGAATTGACATCAATCAGGACTGATTAGAATGCTACAGTAGATAGGTCGAAATTGGACGGGATATTACAAGGTAGGCTTATTACAAATATACTTTACAATATTTCGTCTTTACGGTTGTAATTTTCGGATTCACGGATATAAATTTTTAATTCACAGACTCTTATTTATATTTGTTTATATGTTGTTTATATATGTTTTTATTTGAATTTAAAGAACTACAAACACATATATTTATATGTTGTTTATATGTTGTTTATATATTTTTTTATGTTTATATTTGTTTTTATGTTGTTTATAAATAAGGTTTAATTAATATATAAACATGAAGTAACATATAAACAAATATAAACAACAAATCAACAAATATAAATAATATATAAATAACTCTGTGTGTTTGTAATTTTTATTTGTTGGATCGTACGTTTGAAATTTTAGATAATATAGATTGAAATTTGGAAACTGGGTTTTCTGATTTTGTAAATTTTTATTCAAGACTCTTTGTATATGTAAATCCCTAAGAAAAACGACGCCACTTTGAGCTTTGACATTCACAACAAAACAAAGTAGTGGCTATTTTAACAGAAGAGAAAGAAAATAGAAGAAAAGGGAGAGGAGAATTTAGTGTTGCCTACAGAACACTCACTGGTTAGTACCACTGTCCATCATTTGATAAGAGTAAATCTTTAGTGAATTTTGTTCTGGTTCCGTTCCTAATTCTCTTCATCATGTTACATACAAAGACAAGATCTACTTTTATGGTAGTGGAGACATTCTAATCAATTTTATAGACTCAATATGTCAAAACTATAACTATATATGTGCCGAGCTGCGCTAGCTCAAGTGGAGAGCACCCCATCCAGAGTGTAGAAGTTCTTGGGGTCGAGGCATTCGAGACGCAAATCCCTTCACGGAGGTTGATAAAAAAAAAACTATAACTATATATGTGTGAGGAATCTTAAATTAAGAAAATGTGACAAGCACTTTATATCACAATCTAAATGAATCCAATATTCCGCAATAAAATTTGTTTGGCCCGAGTTGAATATACGAAGCCAAAATTATTACACTGTTGTGCAGATGCCGCCGGTGCCGGTGGTTTAATAATTTGCTATTTTATTTGATTTTATGTGTCAAGTTGAATTATTGATAGTGTGACAAGTTTTCCACCGTAGTAAAGTACTCCCATGATTTGAATTATTGTACCGACTTGTTTTACATTGATCTTAATTAATTTAGCAGAAGCAAAATTCAGTCCCAGCTGTAAAAATGTTAATTAATATTAATTTCAAGCTGGCAAGTAAACTTGAATCAAATAAATGGTCTTTGAAAAGAATATCTAGATATAATAAATATGGACTTGCTTGTTTTCATGATCATAACTACAAGGAATTCAATTATAGATTAATGCATCTATCTTTGATAGTACGCTAAGTCAGAATGTTTTTATATTTGAGTCCTTTAAACGTAAACTTTCACCATTTGATCCTTCAAGAAATATTTTACTAATCAGAAGGATCCTTCAAGAAATATTTTACTAATCAGAAGGACTCTTAAACTCACGTTCACGTATCATAATCATTCATTCCATTTCTTTAACATATCATCACACATGATTAGGCGTGAAATAAACACACGAAAATAGAATTCGTCTCTGTAATCACGTTACTGTGTAAAAATGAATTGCTAGCCCTATCTCTAATTTGTTTGTCGCGGCAGCAAATTGGAGGACTATGTATATATCAATTCTATTAGTTTCCTAGGCTGTCCCAATTTTAATTTTTGTTTTCTTTTTTAAGATGGTCTCAATTTTTCCCCCTAATTTCATTAATAATAACTTTAGGTATAAAATTCTGCAAACGAAATGTAAAAACAATTGTAGGCAGTGTGAATGCAGATTGGAAAATGACTACACTAATAACAATGCTTTGAATGATGGGACTTTGTCAATATTGAAGATGGTTAAGTTTAGGGTTAAACATTGCTCAAATTAAAACGATAGCTAGAAAGATCAATAATTTCAGACGTTGACATTTATATACTTAATTAAGTTGCAAATAATGTTTCATGAAATTAATATAAATTGCAGGTCTTAATTACACAACGCAAGTTTAGTGATGTATATAGTTGTATATTATTTGTTGAAGATGATTTGTTGTGAATGTACGATAAAATAAAAAGAGGGAGATTAGACTCTTAACCTTAATCACTTTATTTACCAATTATTGAATCATCATGTTATGCTAAGACTCGAAACAATCCAACGTGTTAATGTCAATTAAAGAAAGAATTAGGGAATAAACATTAATAGCCAAGACGGTAGAAAGAGAGTGACTACCAGTCTACCACTTTACAACATATATAAATTTGGGTGGAGAGTTAGCAGTTACATATATTCTTTGTTTTTGTTTTTTTGCATAGAGTTGTCCTACGTCAAGCTAAGGAAATTTGACGGGCCCAAAATAATCCGGATTCGAGAGTTTGATATGCACCTTAAAGGGTGTGATCCCTACTACCAACATTGTTGCATTGACAGGGTTTGAACTTGAAACCTCTGGTTAAACTGAAATTACTCTTATCAGTTGATCCGAATGTTCGGTGGTCATATATTCTTTGCTTTGTTTTTGAGTTTTCACTCCATTTCTTTTCTCTTTTTTCAGTTATCACAAATTGTTTTTTGTTATATTATAGTGTATTATTCGTAATAAATATTTCAAATTTTGAAAAGATGTATTATTCTTTCTATTTTTTATTATGTACAATAAATTTCTGTTCAATTTATCAAAAATTATAAACACCAAAAATATAAATCAATTATTAAAATACATTCTTAAATTTTTCTTGTTTCGACATGTTTTATCTTTACATTGATATAGTTTCCACTGAAAATCCAACCCTTGATTATTTAACTCTCCAATAGAATTAGACTATGAATCTATACCGGTCTTGGTCAAACATATTTACTTGATATATATTTATTTAACATATAACATATTCCATGGTTTTTTGAAATATTGTATACATTAATTCTAGCTACTTATTTACAATACAATCTATCTAAATTTAGCCCATCAATTTGCTAAAATGTCATACTAAAAACTGTAGGTTAAGATCTTAAGAAAAAAATAATTATACCACTCCACCATAGTTTTCGAGAGTCTGGTATTTAAGTTCCTAAAAACAAGCATACAATATTATACTAAGTTAGTCAGAGCGTATCGTAAAAGAAAAATCATAGGCATTATCATACAAGTAGTAGGAGATGTGTCAACATAGCTGGGTGGTGAAGAAAACAACCCCACAGCCACAGCTTGGAATGTCGTCTTTCATTATTGTATTGTATACTTACAAGTAGTAGAGAAGAGTAGTGAGTGCCTATACATTTGACGTACACATACACAAAGCACCTGTTTGTTGCTGTATATCGATACTTGTATAGATTAATGGAGGCAAACATATAATCAAATTAATCACTTTGTTACTTAGTATATTTTGTACATGTATATGTGTTGGGTCTCGCAGAGTCACTAGTATCTAGTAGAATTTATCTATTCTATGTTTGTGTTGTTGCTGTTGTAAGAGCAGTTGATGATGATGACGATGATGTTGTTGTTGTTGTATAGTAGATTAGTAGTTGGTGTGAACCTGTTACACAGCCAAGATGCCCTGTACAGAACACTCAAAAATAAACTCTGCCAACTTGCAGTACCAGACAACAATTATACTGCTTTACAGCCCACACAAAGAAGAGAAGCTAAATAAAAAAAATAATCCTAAATTAAACTAAAAACAATCTGCTCTCTCTTCTCTCTCTCTCTCTGGTCTCTGTTTCCATCTCTATCTCTTCCTCTCATTCATCAATTCATCATCATTATCATCATCCTGGTTTTATATGCTTCTCTGGTACAAAAAAAGATTCCAGCTTTTTGATTGTCTCCAGCCTGAAACATCAAAAGAATGCACATAAAGATTTAATCTTTGCTTGGTTTTGAGGAATGTGTTTTGGTTATTAGAGGGTTTGGTACGAGAAAGGAAAGGAAGAGTCTTTTTGTTGTCGCCGTAGTATTTGTAAGTAATAACACTCTCTCACCCTGGTATTTGTTGTCGGCGCGAGGTCACTTTCTGTCGGCATTGTCTGTATCCAACGATGATTCTCCATTTTATTTATTTTCAAGTACAACCACGAGTTTGATTTCATTCATTGCATAGGAACATACCCTTCAGTCTTCACACCTCTCTGTCTCTTTCTCTTTCCTCTATCTTGGTGTTCACGATTTTGAACATTTTCTCGATTCAACTCCTTCACTCTGTCTCCTTGAAAGGTTCCACCTTCAATGTGATCTTCGGTATTGACCCTTCATTGCTTGATTTGACTCTCTCTGTCTCGGAACTGTTTTTACGGTTTTGAGAGTGACAGTGGGAATTGAGGTTTCAATGTCGGAATATAGCTGATGTTGAGTGTTTTGATTGCGGTTTTGGGGGAGTCACTTGGTTTGTCACTGACAAATGAAGCTGGGGTTTTTGGAGATCTGGCTGCATTTTTTCTCTGTGAATACAGGTTGGCATTATTTCTTACTCAGACTGTTCTGTCTTCAATGCTGTCAGATTTGGTTGAATTTAATGCGTTTGTCACGGAATTGAATCATCATTAGTGATGTTTGAGAAGGGCAATTCCAATTTGCTAGATATTTTTTTATTGGACTTATGATTATTGTGCACAAATCAGTAACTTCGATTACAATTGATTGGTCAGAATCTCTGGGTACAATTAGAATGGTGAAGTGTTTTTAATGCCATATGTTCTACTGAGATTAGTAGATTGGAGTTTGTTGTGCATGCTTATTAGTTTAGAGACGTATGTGTAACCATTTTTGCCAACTACCTGTTCATTGTGTACATCACTATTTGGAATCAAATGGACAATGGTGTTGCTTTACTGTTGTGCTCCTTTTTTTTTTTTGCTCTTTCTATTGATTTTTCTTTCCGGATGATTGCTTATCTACTTCTGATGTGCTCTTGCTTCAGGTTCAATGTACATTCTTTCATATTCTGATAATACTTTACTGCATAGTTGAAGTGGTTCCCATACCAGATGTCAAAGACTCTTGCAGCCATATTAGGAGGTGCTGCAGGAGTCGTGGCATTGGTGGGGATAGCCGTCATTTGGTTCTGCCTATCTCGGAAAAGAAGTGTTTCAAGAACTTATGAGACAGGATCTTCTGATCCACCTCTTCAAGGTCAAGGTACTATTTCTATTATTCATGTGCTTGAAGCAGAATCCAAATGCAAGAAGCTGAACATAAAGAATGACAGGATGGCTTTACTTTTCCTCTGATTTTTTGCAGAAGGAAGACAAGTCGGGGTTGAGCTGTCATTACGAGAAGCAAGGCGTTTTGAGATTGAAGAACTGTCTCTTGCAACAAAAAATTTCAGTGACAAAAATTTGATTGGGGTTGGAAAATTTGGGGAGGTATACAAGGGTTTGCTCAGCGATGGAATGCTTGTAGCCATCAAAAAGCGGACTGGGGCACCAAGTCAGGAATTTGTCAATGAGGTAACAATCATCATACTACAACTGAAAGGTAGCAAGTATAAATATAAAAGATTGCCC
>CAODLS010490946.1:0-12242 GCA_948243855.1 Flueggea neowawraea | reverse complement strand
CAACCTCTTTTCTATAATTCTCACCTCTGTCGTCGCCGCCATCGCCCTGTCGTCTTGCTACTACTTCCTCTTCCGAAATTCCGCCGTTTACAGTCCTAAACGCTACAGCATTATCATCGACGGTGGAAGTACTGGAACGCGGGTCCACGTTTTCGCGTACGGAATCGAGGATGCGAAATTGGAGTTTGATTTCAGGGCGGGTGCCATGCGG
Organism: Flueggea neowawraea; assembly: GCA_948243855.1. Classification (NCBI taxonomy): domain Eukaryota; kingdom Viridiplantae; phylum Streptophyta; class Magnoliopsida; order Malpighiales; family Phyllanthaceae; genus Flueggea; species Flueggea neowawraea. The sequence goes on along the minus strand of CAODLS010490946.1, from coordinate 12,031 downwards.
GTCAACCCGGGGTTGTCTTCGTATTCGGAGGACCCTGATGGGTCTGGTGACTCGTTGAAGGAGCTTGTGGAATTTGGTAAGGAGAGAGTGCCGAGAGAGATGTGGGGAGAGACGGAGATTCGGTTGATGGCAACTGCTGGGATGAGATTGCTTGATTTGGTGGTTCAAGAGAGAATCTTAGAGTCTTGTAGGCGGGTTTTGAGGAGGTCCGGGTTCCGGTTCAGGGACGATTGGGCTTCTCTTATTACTGGTATCGATTGATTTTCAAATTGTAGCTTCTGTTTTATGTCATGTGTCTGTGTTTGTAGTTTGAGTGAGTGTAAAGATCGAATCTTTCAATGATTTGTTTATGTCGTTGCTGTTGTTGTTAGGTTCTGACGAGGGAGTTTATGCTTGGGTTGTGGCGAATCATGCTCTGGGAACACGTGGTGGTAATCCTTTGAAGACAACGGGGATTATAGAACTTGGTGGAGCTTCTGCTCAGGTTTTTTTTTTTTGGTTCTTTGAACTTTCAACGTTTTTACTGCAATGTAGAATCTTTTGTTGGCTGTGATTTGTTGGGGTTGGGTTTTAGTATGTCTATCGGTGGATAGGGGGCTTGAAGTTGTAGGGAAAAGAGCTTTTTTTAAGTGCTAGCTGCATAGAGCATGAATTTACCACTCACCATTGATGCTTTCAGTAACGAATGTTGATAAGTTAACATGGGAATATTGTGTTTAAATCTTCTGTTCCAGGTTACCTTTGTCTCAAGTGAGCCTATACCTTCTGAATTCTCCAGGACTGTTAAAGTAGGGAATGTCTTCTACAATATCTATAGCCATAGTTTTCTTCATTTTGGTCAGGTATTTCAGTCTCTATTACCTGTTTTTATTTTGAGCTTTACTTGTCTAGTGTCTTGCTTGAACCATAATATTTTTCACTTGTGCATTATGACTGGTTTACTTCTGCCAGCCTTTGGTTATTCTATATCTTAAATGTTGTTCAATCAATTCATTGTTTTGGGCACACCATTTTTTAGGTGTGTTTGCTTGTCAGAGAAGAAATAGATTACAAATTCAGTTCAATCTAATTTTGGACTTTTAAAATTTTACCGCAAAAATAAGATTTTGAAAAAAATAAATAGAAGGAAAGAAAATACATACAGATATATAATTGTTTATTATATCTTTGGTTCAGCATATTGTTCACTCATTTTGCAGAATGTTGCATTTGAAGCATTGAGGGAATCACTTGTCTCAGTAGACCATCAATCTTGTAAGTATGCATATTTTTGCTTATGGAAATCCATCTTTCTTATTCAACTGGCATTGGAATCCATCTTTTGTGTCTTGAATTATTTGATTGATTATGCCGAGGGTTTTTTTTTATTGTATTGAAAGTCTTCTTATATCTATTTCTATTGCCTGCATGTTGCTACTCTTAGTGTCTGTGAAGTTAATATATCAGGCTGCTATAAATTATAAGCTAATATGGTCAAGGTTCTAATACGTGTTCCTTCTTCCATTGTAATAATCTGAAAGCATTTTATGATATTTTTGGTATTGTATATTTGCTTCAACTGTGATATGATTTTTGTATTATTTCCTCATTATGGCCGATTGCCTTTCTGTATGAAATATTTCTAATTGAGTGCTTGTTATCTTCTTAATCATGCAGCCTCTCAATCTCTTGATAAGGAGATATTTATAGATCCTTGTACTCCCAAGGGATATTCTCCTGTAAAGGCATCTGGGAAGCTCTCTGTGGGTTCTCCAGCTGAAAAGAATAGATTTTTGTCTGCTCTTCAATCAAGGGGAAACTTCTCAGAGTGCAGATCTGCTGCATTAATGCTTTTACAAAAGGGAAAAGGTATCTTTATGTTTTTTTTTTAATTATAGGTTTTTGTGATTTTTTTCATTTCTTAACAATCAGTAATCATATTCTTACATGCAGAGAAATGCTCGTACCAGCATTGCTACATAGGATCGACATTTATACCTAAGCTTCAGGGAAATTTTTTGGCTACAGAAAACTTCTTTCACACATCAAAGGTCAGTATTTTCTAGTTTCAGTTGAATACATTTTAATTTTTCCTTGGGTCTTTTATTTTTTTTCACATGTTCCATATCAAACACATTGCAGTTGCTAAGGTCTTATTCTTCTCTTTGTTTGACCCCCTTGATTAATTAGTTCTTTGGCTTGGGTCGAAGAGCATCCCTTTCTGATCTGATAATGGCTGGCGAACACTTTTGTGGAGAGGATTGGTCACGGTTAAGAAAGAAACACCATTCTCTCAGTGATGATGATCTAGTACGCTATTGCTTTTCTTCAGCCTATATTGTAGCCCTACTTCATGACAGCCTTGGAATAACATTAGATGATGCAAGGTCCATTTCCTTATCGTATTCTCCTTTTCAATTAGTATTGTATCAATTGAAGGGTTTTATTCATGTCATGTGCACATGTGTTTGTATTTTTCTCATGCAGTTGGTGCTAATGTAATGGCTACTAACTGGAAGTATGCTTGAACAGGATTAGGTTCGCAAACAAGGTTGGAAATATCCCTCTTGATTGGGCACTGGGAGCTTTTATTTTGCAGAGCACTGCCGCCATAGAAGAGGAGCACAGTGACTGGATTGCTGCCATCATCAGTGATGACTCGCCCACTCTACTCTCACTGGTTGGCATAGCCGTGTTATTAATGTTTCTAGCCTGGTCTATATCCAAGTGGAGAAAACCCCAGTTGAAGACAATTTATGATTTGGAGAAAGGGCAGTATATTGTGACTCGTGTGGGGAGAGGATGAAAAATGACAGCATGAATTGGGGGTCTACATTTTGATGGCATTAAAGGTGTCGGGAGACACTTCGGCTGCACATTCAAGGAGAAAAATATCTATGTTCTGTACATGAAGAAAAGCTTGTGTGATCACAGTACACATCCTCGGTTTTATTCTCAAAGCCACCCTCCATTTAGCCTCAGGAGGCGGGATTGTATCATTCTGGCTTTGGACGACAATTAGTGAAAAACCTAGGATAGATAATCAGTTTGCCTTTCTGTATCCAGCAGGAATTTTAAACCACAACTTCGCCATTCATCTAAAACGACGATCCTGGAAGGAAAGCTAGTATACAATGTGGAGACTGGAGAGTGACAGGACACTTCTAATTCATTGTGTTGTACTAAAATGGAGTATTTATAGTGGTGTTGACAGAGTTTACTGATATACTAGTTTGATAGAGATTTTTGTGTATTTATATATTTGCTGTTCAGTGTGATTCATGAGCAATGTAGAAACACAAGTTTCTTTTGTTTGTTGATTGGTTTCAACTATAAAGCAGCGTCTTCCAGCTGCACCAACTGTTAACAAAACACAAACGCAGGTATTGAAGTTGAAATGGAATTAATTTTAATCGGAGAAGAGATAAAAACAAAGGTTGTGTTTCCAGTAGTTTGACAATGGTTGGCTGGCTCCTATATTGTTGCGTTAAATTCAGGCATGTCTGAAACAGAGACAGCTAAACAACTGTTACAAGGATACTAGAGGTTGTTGTGGGACTCCACTCTTTAGTTTTTTTTATCAGCAACAGATCGGATAATGGAGAGGATTATTTCGTTAATAAATGAATAGATATAACTATCAAAAAAGAAAAAAAGGAGTAGATATTCGGATTAGAATGAACGTGATGATCACTTTCATGTTAAAACGACGCAACAACACCAACATTGACACATTCTGCTCCAACCCACCCGCCTAAATCAATCTAGTTGTGCCTCTCTCTTTTTTTTCCCTATTTATTGGTCGGCAAGACCAAGAATTCCTCAAAAACACAGATGAACAAAGACTGCTCACATTTATTTGTTTTAATTAAAAAATGTTGAAAAAAGTTGATGAACCTTGTGACCAATATATTATTGATTCATCATCTTTGCTGTGTCACTAAAAGTTGTTCAACAAACCATAAATAAGAAGATGGAGACCAAATTCAACCCATCCAGCTTAAATAAGGTCAGCTTTGTAAACTGCTTTTAGAAGAAGCCAACAATTATTTTGATGTTACGTTGATGCTTTTTCTTATTCTTTAGGGTTGACTGCGTTACCAGATTTCTATTTGTTTCACCACAACAACAACAGTTTAGTCTTATCTTCACGGTAATTTTTTTATGGCGAATGCTGTACTTGCCAACTTTTTTTTTCACGGCCTCGTTTAGACCTTGGGTGGCGTTGGAATTTGGATGTCTTGAACCTTGGGGAGTGCTCTACCGATAGAGCACAATTAAGTGCGGCCTATATTTGCCAACTTTTCTTCTTCCCATCAAACCAAAAAAACATTTGTCTAATTTTACGACTAAAAATAATTACGAACGAATGAAGTAAAACTTACATAATATGCACTACCTAAATATTTTGGGTAGTCCAAACAGGCCTCCTATGTGGGACCACATGGCCCGCCACCAATTAAAACCCCAAGCAATTTTTTTTACGCGGCAACCGGTAAAATTTCCCAAACCCCCCCCACCCCCCCCCCCCCCCCCCCCCTCTCTTCAATTCAAAGATAACACATTAACGGACAAAACCAACAAGCAAAACAAAAAACCAGTCTTCTATAAATACCAAACCTTCCTTTTTTCTTAATTTAATAATAATCTTCGCCGAAGAATCCCATTTTCGCATTTCCACCCTTCTTCTTTGACAGAAGCATACACCAAAGCAATTTCTCTGGGTCTCCTTATTCCTCGCTGCATTGAAGATTGCATTTTTTTAATTTAAATAGTGTTAAATTTCCCAGGTGAGAATTTCTTGGAAAGTTTCTTTTTTTTTTTGAATAAATTTGTGTTTTGTCTCAATCTCTCTTCTTTCTTGTTTCGGGAATTTCTCGGAAACCTCCGATCCGCTGCTGTTTTCACCAAAAGCGCTGTCTTTTGGGTTTCCAACTCTCCAGTTTCTCGTTTAACGAGAAATGTGTGTTCTTTTTATTGAGGATTGAGATATTGAGGGTTTGGTTTTTTTGATTTCTTAAAAAAAAAAGAAAGTTAGGTGTTGAGGAGTTCGGTGTGGTTCGGTTCGATTGGAAATGAGCGATCATGTGGTGTTGTATGTGGACCGGCTGATGAGGCCGGGGTCGTCTTCGTCGGAGAATGATGAGAAGGTTAAGGAGGCGTCGTGTTCGGCGGCTAATGAGAGGGGAGAGGGTAAGGTATCGGTAGGAGAGGAGGCGGAGGAAGAGCCTCTGCTTCAGGTTGCGGAATGCCGCATTTGCCAGGAGGAGGATTCAATCAACAATTTGGAGACTCCCTGTGCCTGCAGTGGCAGTCTCAAGGTAATATATTACATCGGTCAACATTTCATCTTTTTGTTTAGACTTTTACGCTTTTTTTGTTGATTTCAATTTTGATGTGAATATTGACGAATTGGGTTCAGATATTATAGCACGAGTTCGGCCAATCAAAGTCAGGTTCTTTAGTTATATTAACTTTCTGTATTGATGTGGTTTTAAAAACTTGAGGTCTTATTCTGACCAATAAAAAAGAAACTTGAGGTCATATTTTTTCTTAAAGAAGGTGATCTTATGATCATGACTGTTCATCCTTGCAAGACATTTATCTGCTTTCGCCTGGCTGCTCTCTCATCTCATATTTCCTTGTGCTGTGTTGTCAATTTATTGTCTGATGTGTTTTGGGGAACTTTTTGAACTGTGAATGGCAATAGTTAGTTCCTAGTGATGTTTGCCTACCGTTGCATCATAAATGCTATTTGATTTGAAGCATATTTTTGATATATTGATCTTGTCTACATGTATTTCTCATATATTTTTGCAATGTGTTACATGCAGTATGCTCATAGGAAGTGTGTTCAGCATTGGTGCAATGAAAAAGGAGATGTCACTTGCGAGATTTGCCATCAGGTATGATTGCTGATTATTATATTGTCTAGGCAACATGAATTATGCAATTTTGCATAAATGTCATTATATATTATCTCCTGGGATCATACTGAGCAAATTTTGCACAGCACTCTCCTATGAGCTCCAAAAAATGAGGATATAGAACGTGCAACTAGGAACCTAGAAATGGAATGATTTATTCCTCTTTGGGTCCACAGGAGGCCTGTCTGGCTGAAGCTATACAAATAGGGTATCCTTCTCAGTTTTGTATCAGATTCATGAAGAACGTAAGACCTGTCCTTCAAAATATGATAATAACTGAGATATCTTACTAAAACTTTTAGCTCAGAATACAATGTTACAAAAAAATTCTAGATCAGAATACTTAACTAATGTTTTCTGTATTATGGAGTTATATGCTTCTGCATACTTGTCAGCAAAATCTTCAATGTTTCACTTTTCCTTTCTATGAATCAATCAGTCAGTCATATATCTGAATGTTGCTGTTGTCTTATTTGGTATGTAGCCCTACCAGCCTGGTTATACTGCTCCTCCTCGATCACCTCGTGCTGAAGATACTGCTATTGATATCGGGTAAGCTGTAATTGTACCAATATTTTATGATTTCTTTCCTCTTTGTGGATTGTTGTGTTCTTGTATGCTGCCAAAAATTTGTTTGGCTGCATGTCATGATGAAAGTTGCCTAGTATTCTGATTCACGGTTACTTTGCAGTGGTGGATGGACAATTTCTGGTACCACTCTGGATCTACGTGATCCCCGCCTTTTAGCAATTGCCGAGGCAGAGCGCCATTTTCTGGAAGCTGAATATGATGAATATGCTGCCTCAAATGCTACTGGAGCTGCATTTTGCCGCTCAGCTGCTCTGATTGTAAGCTGTTAAATTGTTCTAATTTACCTGTTAACTGCATGAAAGATAATCTCATTTCAAAAAAGAAAAATTGTATGGAAGATAATGGCTTCCATTTAGGAAACTTGTAGCAATAACTTTTATATGTGTTAAGGATGGAGGACAGATTTAAAAGAAAAGCAACTGTTCTTAACATCATACAAGTGCGCTTTGCCCTTGAATTGTATTTTGTTTTTCTTCAGAGGGGATTAAGTATTCGGCGGAGAATATTATGAAGTTAACATCAAAAGATCAATTCTAGACTAGCAATGGAAGCTGACCTCTCTACTTTTTTCTGCATCAAGTTAGAAACCAACATGCTGCTTTCCATAGGCATTATGCCTTTTGTCATCTATATTTAGATATTTTTCTTCTTAATGTCATTTATATCCCATTCTTTTGCTGTTATCTTGACCCATTTGGAGTTGAGGTCTAAATTTGTTGGTAATTGGCTATTTGGCTTATTTTTCAGTTAATGGCTCTTCTGCTCCTGCGGCACGCCTTGAGTGTGACAGATGCTGCTGGAGATGATGATGTCTCAACCTTTTTCTCTGTTAGTGAAGCTCACACTTTTTCTGTGTTAACTTTTATAGCATTTCTTGTTTATTTGTCGCTTAGCTACCTGCATGTGCATCAACAATCTGATCGACTGGTTTATCCTTTACAGCTTTTCTTGCTAAGGGCTGCTGGTTTTCTTTTGCCTTGTTACATCATGGCTTGGGCAATCAGCATCTTGCAGCGTCGAAGGCAGAGACAGGTTAACATTTTTTTCACCCGTGCTACATTCTTTAATCGAATTGATGATCGCTGCATTTCTCATACTGATCTTTCTGTTATAATTTTATGAAACAGGAGGCGGCAGCACTAGCAGCAACTCAAGTTGCTTTTGTGCTGCAATCAGGCCAACGTAGAGGTCTCCAATTCACAATAGCATCCGGACCACCTGTAACTCAGCACCAAGAACCTGTTTAATCCGTGGGTGATCATAAGTCTTGTATGCCGGGGTCCTCTAGGAAACTGGTTATTATGACGCAAAGAAATGATCTTACTGTGGGCCTTCCGGAGAAATGAAAGAGAACCGTGTCAATAAAGTTGGTATTTGAACCTTAAACATTTTGTGGAATTGCCTGCTTTTGAAGCAATGGTGCTGCAATTTGTGGTGTATCTTGTTTCCCTTTTCTGTATATGTATATATGATGTCACATGGTAAATAGATTGATGAAATCGGTTGTTTCAAGTATAGCAGCTTCATTTTCACCTTCTTCGAAAGAAGAAAAGTTGCTGAACACGTAAACAGGTCCTCAAAATATGTTATGCCATCTTGTGTATCAATGACTAAAGTTTCAAAATTTTCCTCTGTTTACTGTTACTACATATCGGTGATAGAGCTTGTCAGAGTTAGCCGTCAGAGTCAAGTTTGTTGCTGAAATTATGTGAGATCGGAACGGTACGAGGGGTTACAGTTACAGGAGTCCAGACAGCTTTGAACATCATGACTGGTATTGTCCTGGCCTTCACAAAGTGAAGACTATATGGTAAATGCAAATGTCACAACTTAATCTCAGCTCAAGATTTTCCTGTTTCAGGTGGATCATATTCTAGCGAACTCATGATTACAAGTAACGTGACGGTCTTAAAGTAGAAACACGGCAGTATCTGCCCTTTTTACTCGTGTTTCAGTAACATTGTGATTGCAGCTCTCCCCTTTTCCCTTTCCTCTAGAGCAACATCTTAACGACGAGATAGCTGCTCCGGTAATTCTCCAGGCTGTTAGAAGACGACACACTAAACTAAAAAACACGAATGGCTAGTGGCTTTAAATAATCAATTTGATCGGGAGGTACAAATATTGTTCAATACTATCAACATTTCTTACCCGGTAACTCGATAGGGTAGCTGAAATTGCTGAAGGTTGCAGATTCGAGCTCCCAGATTTTGTTAAGAAAGCGTAAATATTTCTTGGATTAATTTCAGAAATACCCTCAAGTTTGAAGCACTTGCACATGATTGAATGTTCGAGCTCCAAATCAGACAATTCTCTTATTCCACGCTCTCAGAACGAGTGACGATTAATAAACGGTTAAAATGGGTACATTTGAAATGGCAGATTTTGTGGAGTACGGGTGAAAGGCGAGGATGGGATATGTCTTATGATAGCAATAACAAGCTACAGTTTCCTTTAACTTGCTTTGGCAATCTGCTTTAGGCTCTTTAGTGAGGTGGCCTCTTCTTTTCTGTGGTGGCTTCGACTGGAGAGTATTGGAGTCACGGTGTCATCACACACAGACCGTTTAAAAAATCAAAAAGAGAAATGGCAGGGCCCTCTGATTCAAAATTTTGAAGTACTGAAGAAAAGTCTTTACTTTAAGACCAACCTTGAGAATCTACAAAGCCATGAGAGATTGCAGGGTTCCTTTTAAAGAAACAAAAGAAAAAATTTCCTTCCCCATCTTTGACTGCTTATCATGATTCTAATTGGGATAATGATCATTTAATGTAACATGGGGGCTGTATCTGCATAAGTAGAATAAACTTAACACAGTACTTAACCGTACTACACAATCTAAGAATAAAATCTTCTTAATTTTCCAATGTTTGAAGAACAAGATTAGTATTAGAATTGTCCTCAGCGCTAAGAGTCGAAGTTTCAATTTTCGGTCGGAGCCGATGTAAAAAAAACTATTCTTTTGAACATATGAAGCATTAGAGATATAATAATTATCTAGTTAAGTAGAACAGACACCAAAAGCATTGCAGGTCTGGAGAAAAGACCTACTCTTGCGGCTGCAAATTTGAAGCTCATGACAATGACACCACAGGAACAAGCCTGTTAAAAATAAAGGCAAACCAAAAATAATGACAAATTCCTCCCTTCGAATATTAACCATTTGACAAGATAAACATAAATATAATTTCAGGAATCTGAACCTGGAACTCGCTGCTCTTTGAATTCTGGTCTCTGAAGCTAAAATCAACTTTAATGCGACAGTTGCCACATTCGGAATTCTATGGAACAATTGTACAGGTACTTTGGATAAAGAATCATGGCAATTCATGTCTGTGAACTGTTACAGATATCTGTCTGTCATGATGCAATTGCATAATTTAATAAAAACCATTATGTTGAGTCATGTCATTAAGGCATTCATTCAACATGCATAGCATAATCTTATTAAACAGAAATGGAATTTTTTGCGTAAAGATTTGATCCTGCATATTAATATATATGTGCAAGGCACTAGGGGAGTATTTCTGTTTAAATTTTTTCACCTGGTGGAGATTGGAGAATAATGAGATTAGAAAGCGACAACTCATCCATTTAACTATTTACTTTAATTGGAAGATAAAAAGCAGAGAATCAGCACATTATAATTGACACGTTCAACTTGAGGTTGTATTACTAGACACTATAGTTGAAGCATGAATTATCACTATTACTACCACAGCTTCAAATGGAGCCATACATCCAGAAGCCGATTTGATAAAGTGCAAGAATATGTGCTTTAAATGTTCCTAGTTGCATGTGATGGATATTATAATAGCAGTAACCACAGTAAAGAAAAAGAGAAGTAAAGGAAAAGATGTCTCTATCATAAAAAATGAGGGAAAAAAAATTACCAATTGGAAGAGGAACGGAAGGCTTGAAGTGGGTCTGTACTGAATCGTTGAATGAGGAGATTAAGAAGTTTTGACCACTCATTACTTAATTTTACGGGATGGTTTCTTAATTGTAACTCTAATAATTACTTAATTTTGAATGTCGTTATTTAATTTGACAATCAATTACTTAATTTTAATCGGTTACTTAATTTTGAGATAAATTAAGTCATCATAACTGTTACTTAATTGTTGTTGAAGTTACTTAATCTAAATTTTAATTACTTAATTTACTAAAGAGTTCTCAATGAAAATTTCTTTTATGAGTTATCAGTATAGTATCATAAGCAACTACACATAAGAGCAAAGTAAAGCATAAAGAAACACATTTAGCACAAGAAACCAACTACTGTTTTATATATGTATATGCATATTTTTTTGCTGTTGCATAGAGAAAAGAGCTTGGAATTCTAAAGCAGGGAGGAGATCTTAGAATGGTATAAAGCAGGTGTTTGTTTCTTTTGGTGGCTGAGCTACATTCTTTTTTTTTTTGATATCTAGTTTGTTGGAAATTAAACGAATGCATTATTTAACATTAAAAATGATTCTAGTATTTAAATTCAAGCTTTTTTTGTTAACTTTTTATCTAATACTCCTATAATTAATATAGTTGTTGAAAACGACTCTAATACTATTATATTTTTAGAATGTATAGTTTTTGGAAGACTTAGATGACCCCATGGCTTGTGCCTGACTCACTCCTACCAAGAAAACAACCCTTTTCTTACTACCAAAGGAATGATAATTTCCAAGAATACCCAAAGGCCATTCATAGAACCTGATATTAGCAACTGCCAACAACATACCTGTTATTCCTCAAAAGCTTGTAGTTTAGTAGGCCCCAAAAGCACACAATCTTGAGCTGAGCCAAGCCACGCAGACACATCCAAGTAAGCAATGGCGGGGTGACATGGCAAGTCGGCTGTCTCAGTGGACCAAAAAGGAGAACAAATGGTAGAGTTGTAGGAGGGAACAAATGAAAAAAGATACTTGGCTTCTCAAGGGTATTGTTCCAACATCTTTATTCATCACTGTCAGATTCTTCTATAACAGCCTTATTATCTTCAGATGATTTTGGGTGAATCTGTGTAATGACTATGCCTAACCACCAGGCCCGCCTTGCCTTTTGCTTTGGGAAAAAACACGCTTTTATAATAATATAAAAATTAATTTTTAAACATCTCATTTTAAAAATTAATTTATAAAAATATCATATTAGAGAAATTGATTTGTAACAATATTATTTTTGAAATTTTCAAAGATTTGTACAGGAGATCTTAGTTTTCAGAGTTTTATACTGGAGTTTTTTATAGGTTTTCAGTAGCTTCAGAGAGTCTTTACTGGTGATCTTAAAAAGTCTTTATTGGTGGTCTCTAAAGCTCTTTACTAAAGCTCTCTATAGAGGCCTCTACTATTATTAATGTGATATTTTTAAATTTTATAATTTTAAAAATAACATTCTTATCAATTAAAATTTAAAAATTTTATTATTATAATATAGAAATTATGGGGTATATTATCACAAATCAAAATTTTTCAGGGCAGAAGGGATAATTAACTCTTTGCTTTAGAGCCTCTTCCAACTTCCAAATCCAATGTCGG
>CAODLS010490856.1:0-10028 GCA_948243855.1 Flueggea neowawraea | reverse complement strand
AACCAAAATAATAGCATTTTATGGATTTGTTTGAATACCAAAATAATAAAGATTGAAAACTAGTTGAATTATGTTTGAATAAAGTTTAGATACCAAAATAACATTTTTTGGAGTCGATTAAATACCCAAGTATTGAAAATTGGTTGGAAACCCAAATTCAAAATCATGTGTAAAATAGTCAAAATGAATATCAATTAACATTCTATGGATATAATACCAAATAAATACCATTTGAATACTGACTGAATAACAAATGAAAATGAAAACAATACTAAGTGAATAAAAAAATCGATTTTCAATCAGTTTTCAAATTTTTTATATTAAATTTCTCTTTTTACATCAATTTCCTTCTTGGTTAGTGTATTATTTTCAAATTGTTAATTATCTTTAAAAAGGATTGAAGCAAGTAACTTCAAATGGAAGTTAGTGTTACTTGAAGCAAGTAACATTAGTAGTAATTTTGTTCCATTCAAGCAAGCAACAGTTGTTGAACTTCAACTAAAATCAAATATTTCTTGTTTTAGTATGGTTGGGTAATTAAGACGAGGTTTTGCTTTGCTTCGAAATTGTCTCAACATACTATTTGTTTTACTTCGATATTCTCCTCAAAGGGTCGACGGTGTTTAGTGGCGGTGTTAATGGCCGGAGGGGAGAAGGTGTTATTAGATGCAGAGAAAGAGATGAGGAGGTGGCGGCATTGAAGCCGGAGAGAGAAGAGGCAGTGATGTGGGTAAGATGTACATTTTTTTAAAGAAGAGACAACTTGTAAAATGAAATTGTAAAAGGGGAAAAAAAAAGGGGAAAAAAACCAAGCACGCTTGACATTAATAATTGTTGAAAAAGCAAAATAAAAAATGTGGTGGTGTGACAGACATCTGGAAATTTAATGACCGAAGGCCACATAATTTCCTTAAAAAAAAATAAAAAACCACATCACTGTTCATTACATATTTATAGCCTCTTTGAACTTTATGATTATTGGAGTAAATAAATTAGTTGTTGGAGTGAGAAACTCTTGCTCTTCATCCACGTTCTCTGCTCCAGACTTACTGTAACATTTAGACTTATGTACATAACAAATGGACTTACATGCACAAGTTGTCTTGCCATCAGCACTTACGTGTGAAACTCTTTTAAAGAAATTTTTATATATTTAATATATGACTCTATTTATACACTAAATCAATCAAAAAATAACATTATATATTATTTTTTAATTAATTTAATGTATAAACAAAATTATAAACTAAATATAAATAAGAATTTTTTCCCTTCCAAATATGATTATTGAAAAGAATCTTTTTTAAATCTTATTCAATGATTGAAAGATTCTTCATCTTATCATGTTGAACTTACGTGTGAACTTCTTCTTTACATGTGCAAACTTGAGTCTTCTGAAATGTCTTTTGCTTCTTCCTCATTCAATGCAAAAACCATGTGTGTAAGTTATAATTAAAGTTGTGAGCGTGAGTGTTTGTTTTATGTACGAAAGGCTGCTATGAAAACTGCATAAACCTGGTGAAGTTGTGTACGTAAGTTCTTGGCTTGCATACGTAAGTTCATTCATTTTCCAGATTTTGCCGCAAATTTTGCATCTCTCTCTCTCTCTCCCCAACAACTTCAATACATTGCATAACTTCTTGGCCGCTTCATTGTTGTTTTTTATCATCAAAATCAAGCTTAGGGTTCCTACAAATGGATCTAGTTTCTTGTTATTATGGAGCCATTTTTTGGTTGTGCTTGTTGTTGGCGTCTTCTCTTTTGGATGTTTGGAAGTTGTTCTTAGTTGTGGTGTGGTTGGGTAGATTTGGTAAGCAATTTCTTGGGGCGCTGGAAGGAATTTGTTTGTTTGGGAAGGGTGGATGAGTTGGGTGTTAAGTTTGCCAGAAAGAATCCTCTTTAGTAGGTCTTGGCATTGTTTTGATGTTGGAGTAAACATTTCTTCGTCGCTATAGTTGAATACGATTATTGATGCATGCAAGTATGACTCCTAGATGCTAGAGTTTTGAGTGGCGCAAGCATTTGTCTACTATTTGACTGCGGCTTGCTGCCATTTCGGTCGAGTTATCTTAGTAACAGGCTCATATTGCCTTAGAACTTTTTTTTTTTAATTTATTTATAGGTTGGACTTAGACCCTATAAATTCCCAACTATAAATTCAAAAATATAAGATAATGTTTTTAGATTTTTATCTCAAATATTCTAAAAAAAATTTAATTTCTGAAATGCATAAGATCCAAAATGTATATAAAAATGGACCATTTTTTATTACAATTTCAAAAATTCTGAAATTTGATCTTTTGATCAGTTTTTGACCATGCATCAGAAGTTTGACCGTGTTCTGACCATGCGTTTGATCATACACCAGAAAGTTTGATCACATGACAAAATGAATACAAAAAGTAAACAAACTGGTCTTATTATTCCAGATATGAAAATGAGTGTAAAACGAAAAAAAAAACAAAAGCAAATGAGTACAACAAGAGTGCAAATGAGCAAATGCATAAAAAATTGGATACAAATTGAATCCAAACGAGTACAAAATGAGAACAAAACAAGAACAATCAAGTATAACGAACAAATACATACAAAAATGAGAACTGACTGATCACTTTGACCACAAAAAATGAGTACAAAACGAGTATTTCATCAATAAATACTAACAAAAAGTGAGCAAAAAATTAATATGAAATCTCACAAATATTTTTAATTTATCTGGTCAACGGTACAAAATGAGCAAAAAATGCTTCAATTGGTTTTCATTCAAATTCAAATTATTTATAACTTTTTAAAACTTATGAAACAAATTAATCTAGGGACTGATGTTATATTCTTACAAATTTATAGGGATTATTAATGTAATTTTTTAAAAATTGCAGTTCTCCATCTGCTTCCTTCCCCTCCATCGCGCGACCATGCCAATCACTGTCCAAACCACCACCAACTCCACCTCTCTCCCAACAAATCCACCGATACCCAACCTCTTTTTCTCCAAGAAATCCATTATCACTTTCAGATCTATAAAGCTAACCTTAACCATCCACCACTTCCAAAACCTTTACCACATTCAAATGCTCCACCTCCAATCTAGACACAGATGCGACGCGAGGACGGTTGGGCGACAAGAAGGCAAATGTGACATAAAGAAGGCTAGGCGACGAGAAGGTGAGGTGGACTGAAGCAGCGGAGGGAGGCAGGGAGAGAAGGAAGAGAGGGAATCAGAGAAAAAACAGAGGTGGAGAAAGAGAGGGAGCCGAAGAAGGAGACCAGGTGAGAAGAGGATAGGGAGGCAGAGAGAGAAAAGAGAGAGGGAGAAGGTGAAGATAAGGATCTGAGAAAGAAGAGGTGGGGGAGAGGAGAGAGAAAATGACAAATAAGAGGTATAAATAGTTGGCATAATTGAAACTATAATTTGAGATATTTTATTTCTGAAATTATAATCTCCTCTCTGATAATATTAAAATCAAAATATAAAAAGTAGATAGGGAGGCTAATTTCACCTTAGAATTTTATTTTAATTTATTTATAGGTTGGACTTAGACCATATAAATTCCCAACTAGAAATTAAAAAATATAGGATAATGTTTTTATTCAAGCCTAAAGGCATCCACTGATGTCAACATCCATTCCCATAGTGGAGTGGATGTTGGATTGAGCGGGATGTTACTAAACATCCCGCTTAACCAAGGGGTCTACTTGACTAGTGGACTTCTCATGTCGGCAGCAACGGGCATTTTGACAGTTGTTGCACATATTTTATTTTTTTAATTTTTTTCTTTTGACCGTTGTTTTTTTTAAATTTATCTATAAATAATCCTCTTCTACTTCATTTTCACACTCATTTTCAATCACTTCTCACTCTTCTTCTACGAAAAAAAAAAACACAAACTCAATTGCAATTGTTCCTTTTTTTGTCATATGGATCCAAATGATAATCAATATTTTTTCCAAAATTCAAATTCAAGAAATACTCCAAATTATCAAAACCATCCATATGGTCTTTTCCCACCTAATTTCCAAAATTCTATGAATCTACCATACTCAAGAATTTCAACAATACCTATAAAGACATGTTGAACTACGTGATCGAGAAGTCCATCATCGTCTTCGTTCATATTGATTGAATATATTGGAATCGTTTCGGAGGTGGTGAAGACCAAAATTAGTCTTAATTATCATTTTGCATACAAAGTATATTATGTATTAATTTGCAAATACTTTGCTTAATATATTTGTTCTCGCATGGTTAATGTATTTTATTTATTTTGGACCACGAATGTTGTTATTTTATATTATGTAGAAAATTCGTTTTTAACAAATTTCGCATAAAAATTATAAAAAATATATTTAAATTAAAATTTTAAAATATATTTTAACTTAAAATAATGTGTTAAATTAGTATGTTAAATGAATGTATTTATTGTGAATTATATATTTGTAAATAATATAAATAAAGAGTGATGTAATTGTGGGACTTATTATAGAGTATAAAAATGAATATAATAATAATAAGAGAAAATTTAACGAAAAAAATTTAATAAAAAATTGATATAGTATGACAATCATTCTCATAATAGATATAATAATCATTGTAAATGACCTACAGATCTATAAGAACCTCAAGACTCGGAGTCTTTCGGCTTACCGGTGGCTCCATTTGTATTTTTCTTTCGTGAATGAATGGACTTCTTTTTCATGCACTAATTCAACTTCTAGAATGCAATTATGTTCGAAAGTTTCGATGCCAATATAAATATACTTTTTTTTTTAAATATATGAAAACATTTAAATTTAAAATATATTGAAAAATGTAAATAAACTCAACTTCTGCACCCCAGACCCACTTCGTCCCATTTCTTGGCAAGTATGCATAGCCTTGATTAAGTCGATTGTTTCTTACATACAATTATCATGAGGATACCAAATAATTCCATAACAGAACATGTTTTTGTGTTGGCAAATTCAGGATAGCACACAAAAAAGCATAAATTTAATAATGCTATTTACTTGTACATATTTTGTTAATTTTGATGTCTACAAACAACTCTTTTTTAGAACAAAAAGTTTGAAAGTACATATTTTCTTCGGTTAATTGGCAATTTACATATTAACAAATGACAATTATAAATAAGTATTATTTTTTGACAAATCAACTAGCAGATTATAAAACATATTAACATTTTTAGAGTCAGTATATAGTTTTAATAGATATGGGAGAACGTAGGATTAGAAATTGAGGGATCCAACTTTTAAAACACACCACTCTTTAAATTGTTTTATTATCTATTAATATAATTATATAAATTATTAGTTCTCCAAAGCAAAAAAAAAGATTTTTTTATCTTAAAATTCTCAAATTGTATTACACCATTTCTATTGATCTAAAATTAAACAAAAAATTATTAAATGATTATCGAGCTGATTTTTTTAATTCTTGCAGTTAGATATTGACCACAATACTAAAGATTGAGATGACCATTGACATTTTTTTTTGCTTTTAGTAAAAAATTGTATAACTTATTCCTTTAAGAATTTTAAAATTTACGGTAGGGCCGTTAATAATATTTTTTACATTGATCATATACATCAACTAGACATGACAACAGACAAGTTCTAGTTTAGAATCGGACTGAATTTGGTCCGTTAAAAATCAGACCAAAGAAAAGAGGTGACAATAAAGTGAACAATGTTACAGTTGTGCAAGCAAGAAAACTAGGGTTGATAAATGTTTGATTTGGTCCGGTTATTTGGCTGCCAAACCGAATGGTTAATTTGGAAAATATGAGAACCAAAACTGCCTATTCTAGTGCAATGGAATTGACCAAACTGAACCACTCAACATCGGTTCTATTTGGTTGGTATCATTGGTTTGGGCTTATTGGTGGGTTGACATTATTAATTTAACCGCGTACCATCAAAATTAAATTTTTGAACAACAACATTCAATGGACATCTCTTGAGTTTTAGACCAATTTGGCATAGCTTATAATAATAGTTTTCCAGATTAATTTTACTAATAGTCACCCTAAATTCAAGAAAATTTTAGCATAGTTATTACACTCACATTTATTGCAAGAAGATCACCAAAATTGAGTTTTATTTTAGGAAGGTCAATGTGGCTAGTTTCTAAATATCGACGGGCCAAAAAAATGACTAGGCATGTGACGTCATTTTTATATCGTCATGTGGAAACCCAACCAGAAACAAACCGAAAACTGATCCCAAAAGCTAAAAACAAACCCACCCGATCAGAAGACCAACCGAACAAATAACCCAACCCGAGTCGACCCGAAAATAAAAAAAGTAACCATTGTCCCAATTTGACTCGTTTCTATTGTTCATATATTAGATTTTTCGGCCCTTATCCTTAGCCCGGTCACGCCTCTTATACCCAACCCGTTTGATCAATCTGGTTTGGTCAATTACACTACTAATAATTGTTACAGCCCTATAAACAGTATTGGGAATGGTAGTGTAAAGTGTAATAGTTCAATGGATTCTGATGCAAAAGAGAGAGTGATCAAAGAGAAGGGGTTTTACTTGCATCCAATTCTGGTTTGGAAGGCGCTTGGTTGCTAGGAAAGTTAAGTGGAGAAAGAAAGATGTGATTTTTACTACTGAAAGTTATGGTTTTTATAGCAATCACAAGTCGGTTAAATGAGTAAAAAAGAAAATTGGATATGGATTTGTTAAGAGTCTCTGTTGTACTCTAGTGAGTCATAAATGCAAGTGAAAAATGGATTGATAGGTTGCATTTCATGCATGTTTTATGTTGCATTTTATGTTGATTTTACATTATAAATCGTTGTTATTTGTATGTTTTTATGTGTTGGTTGCTTCTTTGGTTGTTTAGGTGAATGATTGATGAAACTTAAAGATTTGGATCTGTTTTGGTGCATTTTTGGTGTTGACTGCTCTATGGCATGACCATGCCATAGTAGGCACGTGGACTGGCATGGCGTGTGTTTTTATGTGCTATTCGCATTGGGCTGTGTGTTGGACTGTTGGGCCTCGGTATTTGAGCCTCCTGGACGTGTTTGAAGACTTTTGGAATAAGACATTATCATTATTATTATTATTTTGGGCTTTTGTATTTATTAGACAACTAGGTTTTTAAGAGAGCACATATATAAATCTTTTGCTCCTCTTTCAGACCTTTTTCATCTTTGTGGCTTTCTTCAATTATCATGTGTAACTAAATGCTCTTCTAGTCAAGGTATTTCTAAAGTTCAGTCCAACTAGGTTGTGAGACTATTGTTCTTCATTGTTATTAAGAATTTTGAATATTTATTCAGTTTTTGTATTTTGATTCTTTTATTATTATTTCTGTTGATTGATTGATAAGAGCTTGTTGATTGATTGATTGATTGAAATAATATACTGCTATTTATAATTGACTGAGCGGTTCTCGTTAGTTCTAATATAGGTAGCGAATAACTTGAATGTATGTGGTTGGACATTATTCAATGTTATGGAACTGAATAATCTAGTTTAAATGAATTACGACGTTTCCATTTTCACTAACTATGATAGAGGTCTCTTTGGTTCTTACTGCTACTATAGATTAAACTTTGTTAGGGCATCTTAGGGGTTGTCTAGTGATTAAGAAAATAGTCTACAGGGTGTCTTGGGGCTATTTACTAAGTAAGAAGAGATTGGTCATTTGAGTGAGTCATCGATGGTTCGAATGCTTGATATTGATCTTTAGTGGCTATGGTCGAATGAATGGATTGAACAGAGAAATACCTTGGCTAGACATTCATTGTTATTCATTTTTGTTATATTTTTGTTGCTGCATTTCTATCATTTTCTTCGCTGTGATTTTTAATTTGCTTGCTTTACATTCTCGGCTTGACTTTTAATTTCTACTTTATTTTATTTACTGTTTTTGGCAAATAAACAAGTCTTCACTGGTCTTTGTGGATCGACCTTATTTACTACTGAGCTTCAAAATACTTTTTTTGAATAAGTTAATATTATTTTGGTATGTTTGACAGCTCACCATGAATGATCATTGATGAGGTTCAATTACAGTTCAATTACTGAGAAGCATTTAAGGGTCATCCTTCATTGGTGGTGTTGTGAATGAAGATTGAATCTAGGAGAGAAGAAAATAGTAACAACAATAAGAACCAACAGACTTCAAGTCGATTTTGAAGACTTTTAAAGCACTTTAGGGTTTCTCTCCAACTGTCTCCTGTTTCAACAAATCACCACTTCCTTCTATCAGAGAGAGAGAGAGAGAGAGAGAGAGAGTATGTGTGAGCTGCTAGTACAAGTCAGTTGAGTTTCAAATGGAGGATGCAACGGATGGAACGAGACAGAGAGAAGCCATGAAAGAAACGAAGAAGTTAAGTGAGAGAGAACACTTCAAGTCAAGAAAGAGACAACAAAATGGGTCTGATGCTTTGGGTGAGGGGTTTTCAAAAATTTTGGATTTGGTCAAGTTTCGGTTTGGGTTGAGTTGAGTCGGTTTTTGGTTTGATTCTAGTTAGGTTTCCACATTAGCATCCATGTGGCATCCACATGGCGATATTAAAATAACACGGCATGTCCAATCATCTTTTAGACCCGACGATTTCTAGAAATCGGTCATACTGACCTTCTTGAAATGAAACTCAATTTTGTGACTTTCCTGCAACAAACGTGAGTTTAGTGACCATGCTACAATGTTGTTATATTTAAGGTGACCATGAATAAAATTAACACCAGCATTTCCGATTGACAAAAGCTCTATTCTATAAATCACCAATTTTAAAAGTGATGTTTGGTAAATATAATTTAAAAATGACTTTTACAATAAAAAAACAGTTTAAACAATCAACTTTTCCGAAAAGCTCCAAATCACCAAGTTCGTAATTTTTGTTGATAATTGGTTCATTTTGGTTCAATGTTCTGGTGGATCGGTCAATTCACTTTTCTGTTGATCAACACTAAAGAAAACATAGTAAGAACCACACATAATTATACAACTCTATCTCTGAACTAAAAACTATAAACAAAACAAACCAGCCTATAGATATTCTTTGAGTTCCAAAAATTTTAATGTTGTTGATTTTGGGGTGCAACGAGAACTTAAGAGATAGGACATGACATGGCGTGAGTACTTGAGAATGATTATTAAGCACAATAAATCATTATGTAATCTATAATTTGGTTCATTTCATGACATGTTTATGAACTTGGTAGAAATTAATAGCGTGTCATTAATATTTATAGTTCATTTTCTTTAACATTGCAGAACTTACTAGTTTTATGAATCTGAAATGGATGAACAATGTGTGACACTAGTAGCTGTAGTTAACAGTGGGTTAATTGCATACATGGTCATTAAACCAAGGAGAAATGTTCAGTAAAATCACTTAATTCAAAAAGGTTACCCAATTGAAATTTTTGGTTCAGTAAGGTCATTGAGGCCTATTGACTTAACTTTATCTACCACTTGTACAAGTAACCGTGCCGCATCGGTCCACGTGTGCAAGACAAAAATTAAAGAAAAACACACAAAAGTTGTCACAAACTTCTAAACGATTCGTCTCTTTTCTGTCACCTCAATCTCTCTTCTCTTTGTTCCCCTCTCACTTATAATTTCCATCAATATTCATTTAATATTATGTCCGTTCTTGTTAGGATTACTATAGATTTCAGACCGAGTCCGATTGATCTTGAAGATAATCGGACACATTTGTCGAGAATTAGGTGTTATCAAACCTCGAGGGAAGTTCGATGCACGTGGGGAAGCTTGAAATGTCGAATATATGAGTGAAGAATGAACAACGTACGTAGTACGTTGAGTAAGATGTACGTTATTTGGAAATATAACTTAACGTACATTGTATAGGTATGACGTACCCTATCTGGGCTGAGGATGACCAACGTACGTTGTATGAGAACAACGTACGCCGAGGTGTGTTTTCCTTGAAACAGTGGCTACTGCATGCGTTACAACGTACATTGTGAGGCACAATGTACGTCGTGCACCATCACAACATACGTTGTAACCCAATATGATGTACGTCACCTTTGAA
>CAODLS010490837.1:0-14532 GCA_948243855.1 Flueggea neowawraea | reverse complement strand
CTTGTATATTTCACCTAACAAAGAGCAAAGCAGACAAAGTGGTGATGTGCAATGGGACAAAAGAAAATTTCGTAGTGGTCCACTCTTCCCATATCTAATGAAATGAGCCGTCAAGAATGACTTTAACCATAATTGTTGATTAAAAAAGAGATTAAGCCTTAAGGGGTCACTAAGTCGCTGTCGTGCTTCATTGACTTTATGGTGGCGACATGCTTTCAACAGCACATATAATGATTGACAATTTATTCTCTCTATTTTTTTGGACATAAATTTATTCTCTCTTGGTTCAAAACCTGTCCAGATGTTATGAAAAAAAAAAACAAAAAAACTGTCCAGATGTGAATTCCATTCCGGAGAGTAGGTAAAGGTGCTTCAGCGAACGGGATTCGTGACCATCAGTCTGTGGGAATCGATTCTCCACAACACATTTCTTCCTCAATAATGCGCCAACTTGCATTCCTTAATTCCATGCGTGTTGTTGCTGCTCATTGCCTTGCCCATGCTTCCACTTCATACTAGCTACTATGCTACACGTTCCACATTTTCTTTCTTTAACCAAAAAAGTACGGATACCATTAAATTCAGCACTTACCCTGCAAATAGTCATAGAAACATAAAGCAGATCACAAAAATTACGGAATGAATCACTTTATTCATTGATCAATTGAGATTTAGATGTCATGCGTGGAAATTTGATGCAGAACAAGCTGCATGTTCAACAAAATGATTTACTCGTTGAACGTCATAAAGAATACTTTATTTTTTTGATGAGCTTTATTAATTGGGAAGAAAGGAGGAAAATGTAAACAAGAGAAAGACGACTTGTGGGACAGAATAAAAAAGAAAGGAAGATTCAACAAATACTGCCTATTTTTGGGTTGGGATTGACATAATAATGAAATTGATACAAAGGTCATGAACACGTGGAAAGCAATTCAACTCAGATGGACAAAAAAGAGGATTAAGACAAAATCATAATGACATAATTTAATTAAGCACGGAGAGGCCACTCATCACACAATCATTTCCCGTCATAGCCGACTCTTTGGAGGACAAGTCGCCGACATAATCTTAACGGTGTTAATTAAGATAGATTACGGAGAACGGGGTGGGTGGGGGTCAAGTCAAGCACAACTTCCCACACATTATCAAGTGTCCCTTTCTCCTTATGCTTGTCCTAGCCGCTACTCATGATACACGTGTCACCACTCGGATCACACAACTCTCAGCCGCCAGTGGTGTGGGGTCCAGGTTCTGGTCTTTACATGCATGATTGTGTCGTGGGCCCCAATTGGAACAGTGGGGGATCTTGCCCCAGAGAGGGGCTCACGTGGTGGAGATTCTCTGAGTTAATAACACCAAAGGTCACCCAACTCATTGATTTAGTGCAGAAAAATTATTTAAAAAAGTCACTGAATAAAAGAAGTTTGCTCACTTACAGTACAATCACCATGATAGTACAATCACCATGGCAAATTCAAAAATCCAGTTACTTGACCATGTATATGTCCAAGTAGGACCATGTGATAAGCACATGTCATTGAATGAGTAAACAATGCCAAGTGGATAATGTACATGTGGCTCTGAAAAAAAAAATAATAAATAAGAGTTGCATCCAGCTGTTATTTTCAAACGACATCGCGTGACCATTTATTTTTCTCTAATTTATTCTTTTCTTTGTCACGACATGATCAATAACCACTGCAACACTTATCTATCACTTTCTTCTCTTATTTTTGTTTTGTTGATCATATTACAAAATCCCCCAACTTTATCACTTTCTTTGTTGAGTTCTTCCTCATCCGTAGCACTCACAGCAGACCTTTGTATTTTTTCTAGTCTACAAAAAGAATTTCTTTCAGTGAAAAAGAGGGCCCCGACATTTGCAACACAACATCGTTTTTAAGATGTGAACGAAAGCCAACGCAAGTCACTCCAAATCTTTTGCGTTTACATAACATTTTTTGGTTTGGTTATTACTATAAACACACTGAATCTCGTGTGTTGGGTCCACTTGTAGCTTCAATTGTTGTTATTTATTCCCGTAACATACTAAATCTGGAGTGGTGGCTCCACTTGGAGCAAAATCACCCAAAATGCCTGAAATTTATGAACCTTGTCGAAGAGTACAAGGATGTGGTCCCCATGTTACGGTAATTTCATCGAATCTATAGGTGTTTTTATAAATTGGTTCAGGGTTTCTGTCATTTTGTTGGGTCCACTTGTATTTTATGGACAATAACGACTTGAGTTTACTACAAAAGTGAGATATTGGTTTAGGGCTACCGTCATTTTTTGTTTTTTTTTTTCTTTATGTCACAGATTGACAATTATATGAAAATTTGTTGTATTTGTGATTTTTTTTGGTAAATCCTTCTAAAGGTCATTTCACTATAAGGTTGTGGATAAATGGGGAGATGTTGGTTTGGAGATACAATGGCGGTAATTTGGAACAATTTGATTGGTGACATAGCGAGAATATCACATTTTCTCGTTTGAACCAATGGGTGGTAAGAGTTGGCTGCACTGGCATTGTCAGTTTCTATTGGAAGCCCACATATGAGCACTGGAACAAAGTGCAATTGTTAGGCATGGAATTAAAGCTCCTTGAAATGGTGAAGCAAGCAACTCTCAACAAATCAGTTGCCATATGCGTTAAACATCCTGAAGATGAGAGTGATATAAAGTTCATTGAATACGGTTATCATCTTAGGTATGTCCATGCAAAGATAGTTGACTGGAATAAATTTGTTGAAATCATTAATGGGTCGGTTGGGATGTATAGAAAAAGAGCATGGTTGGAACGTCGTGAGAATGCAACACCTTCATGTAGCAAGATGATATTCTTTGATGAGAATGATGATGATCGTGATTCTAACAGTCAAGAAGGAAATAAAAGAGGAAGGACTAATGACAAAGGTAAAGAGCCCATGGTAGAAGATGAGACTGGTGATGGTGTTAATGAGAAAAATAGAACCTGTTGGACTGCTGTGGATTATGATTACTTTGTTGATGAAAATTACAACATAGCAGCTGATGATGAGGATTTCTTGGATGTGGTTGGTGAGTGCTTTAGAGGAAGACCTCGGAATATCAAAACTAATAAGTTTGCTACAACATCTCGCATTGAAGAATCGAGTGTAGATTATGTTGCTGATTCAGACTATGAGGATGAAGATGAGTTATACTCGGGTGAATCCTCCGATGATGATGAACCAAATTCCAGAAGAAGAAGACGAAGAGGGGTCCAGAGTTTAACATTGACAGGGAGAGGTACAACCCTCGTTTTGAAATTGATATGAGGTTTAGTAGCTTCTTAGAATTCAAAGAGGCAACAAAAAATTGGGGTATTAAGAACTGATGGCAACTGTATTTTCCAACTAAGGCATTCTTTTGGAATGGTGTTCAACAATTTTCACATGACTATAGACTGGTTGGCACGCAAATACCTTGATCGCTTAAGAGCTAATCCAAATTGGCATGAAGATGGTTTTATAGCAACTATGCTTGTTGACACTACGTATAAGATCAACCGATCTAAAGCTTAGAGGGTTAAGAGTAAGTGCTTGAAGTGAATATATGGAGAAGAGCATAAGCAGTATGAAAAGTTGGTGAGTTACGGGCTGGAGCCAAGCAAACAAATCCTGGAACAACTATTATGCTGTGGAGAGAAAATGAGCATTTTAAGGGTTATTAGATTTACTTGAGTCCTCTGAAGGAAGCATTTAGGAAATATCTTAGGCCAATTATTTGCTTTGATGGTTGTTGGTTGAAAGGAACATACATAGGTCAATTGTTGTTTGTGGTTGGTATAGATCCCAATGATTGCATATTCCCTATCGTTTGGGCTGTAGTTAAAATAGAAAATCGTGAAACCTGGACTTGGTTTTTGCAACTATTGGCAGATGATCTGAATAATATGAACAGTCACAGTGTCAGTTTTATGAGTGATAGACAAAAGGTAACATTTTTTTATTTTACAAACATACCACCGTATTCTCATTTTTATTTAATATGAATTACACTTGGGTGATAATTTCTGATTAGTTATTTAATAATGTATGAAAATTTTCTGATTAGTTTTATGAGTGTTTAGTCTTATAGAAGATGGTTTAGTAGTTTTTATTGACTACTGATAATAGCCTTGTATTCATTTGTTACTCTTAATATCAAACGTTGTTAAGTAATTGGTGAAGTGGGTATAAGTTTATTTGCTTAGGGAGCATATAAATTGGCTTAAACTTATTCTTCATATAAGTTTAAGCTATATTGACTAGTTTTTTGTTTTGATCTGTTTGTATAATTTGTCTCTCTTTTTTTTTTTAATTTAATTGTGGTCGTGAAGGTCATTTGCAACAATTTAATATAGTTTATTTTCTTATACAAATATACCAAGTTTCAAAGATCCAAAAATATTTGGCATTATAGTTGTAGTACAATTAATTGGAATTATTTTGTGTTATGATTATTTCCTTTTACCTTGTAGCGCTTAGTTGGTGCTATAAAGGAGTTATTTCCAAATGCAGAGCATCGGGACTGTGTACGCCACATGTACACTAATTTCGGAAGGAAGTTCAAGGATAAAGAGCTAAAGGATCTGGTTTGGAATGTTGCCAGAGCTTCTTATCTAAAACGGTTTGAACATTGGTTATCCATCATTGAAGAGAAGAACAATGAAGCAAGACAGTGGTTCAACCATCCGGATAGGCCGATGCAATCTTGGTCTTGAGCATTCTTTAGAGAATCTGTGAAATGCGACATCTTATTGAACAATTCATGTGAGTGCTTCAATGCTTACATACTTGACACCAGGAGGAAGGGTATTATCACAGTGCTTGAGATGATTAAAAATAGAGTGATGAAGAGATTGCATACGAAGTATCAAATAGCGACTTGATGGAGTCAATTAATTTGGCCCAAGGTGGCCAAGAAGATTGAAAAATCAAACATGTTCTCAACATTATATATCCTAACCCATAATGGTCATACAAGGATCCAGTTTAATGGTGGAGATGGACCACACATATGTGATCTTGACTAAAAGACGCGCACTTGTAGAAGATGGCAATTGACTGGACTGCCATGTGGTCATACATTGTGTGCAATAAGGTACAACGTGTAAGTTTCAATGAGCAATGTAATGACACTCCAAGAGGGGGTGAATTGAAGTTTTAATGAGTTTGAAAACTTTGTTGAAAATCTTTTGCAAACTAAAGCGGATAATAAAGTTCTTTTCAATTAAAATCAAAGTCAAACGCAAAAGCAATAAAACAACCAATTCACAAACAATTTAAAGCAAATGAAAGGCAAAGTAAATAAAAGAGAGTAAGAGAGAGAAAATCAAAGTCCAATATTTTATAGTGGTTCGGTCCTCTTGACCTACATTCATTCCTTTAAATCCACTAGAGAATTTAATCAACTATCTCCTCACTTGCTGGTGGAGGAAAATCGTTTACAATATTTTTTTTGCGGGCTATACAAGAAAACTGTTACACCTTGTTTTAAGGACAAAACAAAACAACCAAACCACTAGTTTTTACGAGCTCAACTAGCAAACTGTTTTTCTAGTTTTTGTGGGATCAACTAAAAAACCATTACCCTAGTTTTTGCAGGATCAACTAGAAAACCGTTCACCTAGTTTTCGCAGGATCAACTAGAAAACCGTTCACCTTGTTTTAAGGACGAAACATGAAAACCACCACTAGTTTTCTTAGGATCACTAGCAACCTCTCTTATTTTTCTAAGGCTCAACAAGGAAACATATCTACCCTAAACAAATACTTTGCTTGTTACAAGATTAATCCAAAGATATGAGAATTAAGCTCAACCCAAACCCAGTATTATGTTGACAAATGAATAACTCAAATGGGTTAGAAAGGTAGAGAAGAGAGATAAAATGAATACCAAATTTTAGTACAGGTCTCTCTTACTCCTCTTTTGTTCTAGGACGTCTATTTATAGCTGCTTGCATGAATATAGCTGTTGGTGCCTTAGAGTTGTCGTTGTAAGATAAAACAAATTATGTCCAGTAAATGACGTCATTGTCTTCTAAGTGCGTAACCACCATATACATGCGTAGTACCTTATTACATCTGAGTTTTGTGTGTGTTGATAGCAGGTCTATGTGCATTGCAAGAACTTAAGTGGTCTCGGCTTTATGTGGATTAACTTCTATGTGCTTTGCATTTCTACTGCATGCGTTGATCTTGAGTTCTGTGTGTCTTGTGCCATGTTCTACGTTCATTGCTTTGATCTTCTGAATATGCAATTTTTACCCAGTGGCATGCTACATGTGTTGCACTTTGTTCTGTGTGTGTAGATGTTCAAAATTGTACATTTGTTATGCACATGTGTTAGCACTTGTTAGGGAATATTTGAATTTAAATTACCGAGGAGCGTTTTCTCTTTGTCAGTTAGTCCTGCTCATCTCGTTTGACAGCTTAACAAGCCTTGCAATGTGGTGACTTTTTGTGCTCTCCTAATATCATCTAAACCAGTGTCAGAGAATATTCTTGTTTGAATTTTGACACACTACAACGGAATTTGGCTTTATTTCAGTTATGTGTCATCTTCGTCTTTGTGTGACACACTTCTCTTCTGCGTGTGTAGATCTTTTAAGGATCACATCTTTGCTCATCAACGCGCACACCACTCATCTCAACGTGCATCTGCATGTCTTGGCTTTCTCCTCATCAATCTGGACATCATCAATGTGCTTTGTACTGCATACGTGTGTAGATGTGTATAAATTAATTCTAGTAGTATCTGCTTCACATCGACGTGCTTTGTAGGTTCTGCTGTGTGCGTAGAACACAACTATGCATGAATCAACATGCCTTATTGCACTATATCAACAAATCTGCAACTTTGCACCTCCTTCATGGATGTTTTGCTTTTATCATCATCAAAACTGAACTCAACAATTTCCCCCTTTTTGATGATGACAAAACATATATGAATTTGAACATTTATTCATTAATAACAAATAATTTGATCAAAGATTTCAGTCCTTGTCACTTGGTTAGCTCAACATAATAATATATGATGTTCAAAGCAGTAAGGATAAAATTTAGGAAGCACATGAACACATTTAAACACATTTGACATCAATTGTTATCAACGCAGTAGATAAACAATGCAACTTCAAATTCATGCCAAATTCTCCCCCCATTTTGTATCATCAAAAAGAATAAACAAAATAAGCATTCTCCCCCTTTTTCAAAGAAAATATGATAAATTCATTAAGCACACTTAGCTCCCCTTGAGTAAAAGATATTTTCCAATTGTTTACGTCGAATTACCTAGGGTTCACTGTTTAGAACTATCAAACCCAGTGTACAACCATGCATCGAATATAACATCTAAAGTCAAACAATAAAATCCTAACACAAACAGCCGCTTACCCTAAACTTCCTACACCCAAGAAAATGGCGTCTTGGATTGTTAATAGTGTTTGGGGGCCTCAGAATCACTGGTTCGCCGCAATAACAGTACACGTTCTCGCACATCGTCATCGTCGCTCTTACATCTCTTCAACTCACCTTTGTCGCCACCGAAAGAAGAGGAGACAGATTTTCTTACAGAAATTGTCAAGCCAAGAAATTGAGAAAAAGGTGAACAAGTGAAGAAGCAAGGGATTTTTTCTTACGGTCAACAAAAAGAAGAGAAGAAAGTGATTGAGTGGTTTGGATTGTCATGCTAGGATTTCTCTCGTTTGAAAACAACAGCTAGATGCAACTCTTATTTATTTATTTTTTGCTTTTTTTTTGAGTGCCACGTATACATTATCCATGTGGCATTTTTTACTCACTCAATGACACGTGTCTGCCGTGTGGTCTTACGTAGACACATACGCGGTCAAGTGACCAAATTTTTGGTTTTGTCATGGTGGTTGTACCGTGGGTGAGCAAATTTTTTTCATTTAGTGACTTTCTTGAAGCAAAAATTACTTTAGTGACTTGTGTACAGTGATTTCACGAGCTCAGTGACATTCAGTGTTATTAATCTGATTCTCTGATATCCACCTCTGGAATTTTTGGGACCAAAATTGGATGCAAGTCTTATCATGGTTGAGTTTCATTACGCAATTGTAAGGGGAACCATGAATGTTTAGTACGGGGTTGTGTCAATGTATCATCATCAGATGCGTGGCCAAATTATAGACGACAGAATCATTGCCAACGACATCGGCGTCACTGTTGTACCCACGAAATGTGGGCTTCTCTCGGCTCCATCAGGTCCCAACCAGATCACTTGGGCACAAACATGCTCGACCCAATTTATCAGACACAGAGCCTTAATTTGAGCTAAAAGTACTACAGATCCAGTCCACAACAAAAAAATTTCCAAAATTTATGAATACACAAATATGTCTAAGGAAAAAAAATTTCTATTCCGACGAATACAACTTCCCACCTCAATTTTCCTACCAGTCAGAGCAAAGCAAAAACATGAAATACAGTGGTCTCAAGTTGCAGATTGAAGACAATGATGAAGAGCCGTATTGGAAAGATCAGGCATCAGACATTGGGAGTTCACCGCAGTCGGCGATGACCACCTTCTTTCTGGGGCGGTCTCCTCTGTCTGTTTCTTGCGACTCGATCAGCTTAACCACATCCATGCCTTCTAGGACTTGCCCGAACACAACGTGCCTTTGATCCAGCCACGGTGTCTGCCATGTATGAGAGCAAAACCATAACCAAATTCAGATCAATGGATGCAAGATAAACAATAATGAAGATTGGGATCATCAGATAGCACTCAAATGCATCTTCTGTGCTTCATTCTGTACTTGAAATAAGTATGCATAACAAAGGATTTAAATCTTCAAGAACCTAAGTTTTTAACTATCACTAGTTTTTAACTAAGATCACGGATGCTTTCTTATGATGACAAGAAGGAAGGGACAAGGCAGGATATGCTAAACCAACATAAAATGGAACAAGATTTTCTTCTAAACCTCAACTCTCATAAAGCCTATTTACGAGTTTTCTTTGATCTCCACAAAGTGGCATGTTCAATCTGAAGTACGTATCAGATGAATTATTGCCAGTTGAGATGTGCCAAAATGGAAGTCTGTGGGATGGGGAAATTCAGAAAAAGGAGCTGTCTCTAATTGGGATACCAATAGGTATCAATAGTTGAAACATAATGCAAACAATGCACTTGAAATATTCCTCAGCCAATTTGTAAATGTGAGATGACAGGATATGTACTATCTACTATTGATTTACCTTGACAGTGCAAATGAAAAATTGGCTGCCATTGGTATTGGGGCCTGCATTTGCCATACTAATAACTCCTGGTCCTGTATGGGTCACTGCAAAAATGCAATATGATTCAGAATCAAGCATGCAGAAGCAAATACATAAACGTGGCAGCATAAACCATGCAATGATGCAAAAGGCCTAAAGTTGACTACTATGTAGAATCCAGCAAACATCTAAAAGCCAACTGTTATCAAAATGACACATACTTGTTTCAACAACATTCAAGTACGAGAGCTTTTATTTTCAGACAAACAGGATTGCATTCATATGTCCTTCACCTATCCTTGAAGTGGTACTGAACTTTTAGAGAGCAACATAGGAACCAGGTATGAACTTACATTTGAAGTTTTCATCTCTAAAGGTTCGCCCATATATGCTTTTGCCTCCAGTTCCCTGCAAAATGTTTCAAATTCTAAATGAGTACTTCCATAGAGGGAATCCCAAAAAACGAAATCCTATTTGGAATTTCCAAGACAAAGAGATTTAATCATTGTGCAGATATGAGCCTGAATTTAGAAAAGAACACCCACATTTCCCTTGTCAAAGTCTCCTCCTTGAATCATGAAATCTTTGATCACACGGTGGAAGGTTGAACCTTTGTAGCCAAAACCCTTTTCTCCTGAACAAGTCACAGAATATGAAGCAAAATCATCAGAAATGCAAAATCTAGATACAGAAAACAGCAAAAAGTAGATAACTTCTTACGAACCTGTGCATAGAGCACGAAAGTTCTCCGCCGTTTGGGGTACATCATCACCATACAATCCAATAACAATTCTTCCAGCAAGCTTTCCTACTGGATTCCCAATACTTATGTCAAAATACACTTTGTTGGTCACTTTTGATTGTAAATCCGCCACCTAACTCAAACAATTAAAGACCATTTCACATTAAACAAAATCCTAATTACCCATTACATAAAAGCAGCAGTTTTTTTAGGCTAAGCTAAACAAATCCACAATGAATTAATTAAATACGAAACACACAAGCGCTTAAAAAAACCCCAACAAAAGCCCTAACCTCAGCGCTAGCTCTAACAGAGGTAAGAGGACGCGTCTTTCTCTGAGAAATTGAAGACGTAAGAGGGGCGAGAGGAAGCGAGCCCGAGAAGAACAGGCTGGAAGAAGACGATGAGACATTAGACGACAACGCGTTTAGCCTGGTCGCAATGAACTTGTGGTTCGGAACTTTGACCCATGACCAGTTTCGTCGACCTGAGACTGAGAAAGAACCCACATTCGACTGCGAATAAAAGAAGGAACTTTATCACTTCCGGCGATGGAGATAAACGTCGGTTTGGTTTGTAAGAAAATGAAGGAAAACGCAAAGACGGTGAAAACAAAAAAGAAAACTTTACCGGAATCGTAAAAGATGCCGCCATTGATTGAGATGTGTTTGTGTGGATTAGTTTGGTTTGGGCACTCGTCTACCAGTACAGACGATAAAGAGTGTGTTGTGTGTTTTTTGGATTGGAAGTGGAGAAGCGTCGAGTTCGAGAAAATCAAGGGTTGAAATTACTGGAACTGGGTTTGGATTATTTTAAATGACCAAATTGCCCTCCTAGGATCTGGCTTTTTGCCTTTCCCGAATATTCGCCGAGTCACTAATTCGTGGCTTAGTACAACAACCCCATGTGTACTGTAAACGGAACTCTGGAATTGAGGTGTTTGCTAGAAATATCTGCATGAAAAAAAATCTGTTCCGACAAAACAAATTAAGGACGCTATGTTCCTCAGCAAACTTTTAACGTTCAAAGTGCTGAATCTATTGCTTACATCACTACTGCCTCTTCAACAGTTCAACTGCCAGAACCCTCTTCAAAACAAGTTCCAAATCCAAGTGTCTGATCAGAAAATGGCCGCCACTGTTGGGGCTGAACACAAACACAATGCGGCCAAAGTTATCGATGCGCACCTTCACATTTGGGCATCTCATGAGCAAGTATTTCCATCATTTCCCCACTTCACTCCTCACAAACTTCACCGGTTTCTTTTTTAAATCTAGTTTCAGTTGTCAATAGTAGCAAAAGAAATCGAATATTCTCTGTTTTTATGTCCATGTTGGGTTGTTTGTCTTTATGGTTAAGGCTGCTGGTGAATATCCCTTCTATCCCGGCCAAAAACCCACTTTACGTGGAGATCTTGATTTCTTGATCCAGGTACGTGTACTTGTGATGTAATAGAGTTGTCGATTCTTGTTGCATTTGATATGAATAGTGAATTGTTATGGCAGAGCTCTTCTTGATCTGTTTAATTGAATTTCCTGACATGATTGCTTTTATTGAAGCTCATTAGATAGTCTTCATGCCATGAGTTGCTAATTTTTGTTAGTTCTCGCTGTGTCACAGAACCTGGAAGAGGCAGGTGTGGATGGCGCCTTGATTGTGCAACCTATTTTTCATATGTTTGATCATTCTTTAGTGACAAGGTCTGTTAAGAGACCGGATACTAATACCGAAACAGTTCTAAACCTTTTGACATTATGCATATTTAATGGCAGAACTGGTCTTCTTAAACTATTGAATTATATCGTGATGTTCATTTGTGGCTCAAGTACCAGTACTTCACCGTGATCCGATTTCTTCCTGTTTGTTTTTAATTTCTATACTGAAGTGATTATCTAATGCCCAATTTTCAGTGCCCTGAAGAAGTATCCGACCAAATTTGTTGGCTGCCTCCTTGCAAATCCTGCCGACGATGGAAGTGGAATTAAGCAGCTTGAGAAACTTGTCTTGGAGGTCTTCTCATGTTGCCAGAAGATAACAACATCATTTTTTAAAATTTCATTCTGATGCATGCTTCTGATTTTTTTATTTGGTGATGTTAGGATGGTTATCGTGCTGTTCGTTTTAATCCCGAGCTGTGGCCAAATGGTCAAAAGGTGAGGATCTCATAAGGATGCATGCATATGCTGACTATTAGAAGGAATTATATAACGATACTTAACAATTTATGCAGATGACAAATCATGTTGGGAAGGCATTATTTTCTAAAGCTGGACAACTTGGCATACCAGTTGGTTTCCTAGTTACAAAGGTTATATGGTTTATTTATTGTCAACCGAAATAAACAGTAGCAAACCCTCTTTTTGGTCAAAAGAAAAATCCCTCTTTTTTATTTTACTTCCAAGATTTCATGTAAGTTGAGCATATGTAGTATGTGCAACTGGAATGACTCTTGCGACATCTTCCAGGGTCTCAATCTATATCTTTCAGATATTCAGGAATTATGCAGAGAGTTTCCTTCCACAACTGTACTGATTGATCATTTGGGTTACCGCAAGCCACCGACGTAATTGACCTTTAATTGTTGAACTTTAACTTTTTGTGAAGCTTATAGCCTATTTATGAGTTTCATATTGCAGAAATGAAGAAGAAAGGCATTTATTCTCTGAGCTTCTAAAGCTATCCAGATTTCCACAGGTACAGTTTTATTGTTTGCTTTGGCTATACGATTTAATGTCATAACAATTCCACTGTAGACAACAATGCAGGTCTCAACTGCCAAAAGTAAACAAGTCCAGAAGAACCGTAGTTAGATAGCATAAAAATAACCAAGGCCGCTTTCAAGAATGGATTTTTAGTAGATATCTATAAACTGTCAAGCCTTTTCTAAATGATCTTGCAGCTGCACCACAAACTTTCACATGTAAATGTGTAACTCCAAAATTGCAGGTCTATGTTAAGTTCAGCGGCATTTTCAGGCTTTCAAATGTACCATTCCCATATCAGGATCTGGTACCTCATCTCTCTCAAGTTGTTGCTAGCTATGGTGCAAACCGTGTCATGTGGGGCAGGTACACCTTTATCTTTCAATTTGTTCTGCCAACCTACGAAATTGAGAATCATTTTACGGATGGAACATTCTGTTCGTAAGTATCAGTAAAATGTTGGTGAAATGATTTTGCAGCGATTTCCCTTATGTCGTTGCTGCATGTGGTTACAAGAACGGAAAAGAAGCAGCAGCATCTATTGCCAATCAAGCACTATCACCTCCACAAGCAGAGTTGGTCATGGGCAAAACAGTGATGCAACTTTTCGAAGGTGGATGGCTTCCTTAATCAAATTAGTCAAAGGCGACAAACTTTAACTCTGCAATTTCTATAGAGATACCAATGTATCTGCCAATGTAATAGTATTGACATCAATAAAAATACTTATTCCACCTTTACGAATGGATTTGTCTGATTCTAAAGCTTAGCATTGAAATGCGTCTCCTGGATTGTAATTCAAGTTCAACAATAAAATCTTTATACTTGTGCCTTCTGCTGATTGAACTTCAAAACGCTGAGATGTTTAAGACGGTAGAATTGGCTAAACATGACTAGCAAAGCCTTATGTACAAATGGTGTTACCATATCTGAAAGAAAATTCCTGATAAACCCGTAGAATGGTGGGAAATTGAATGTCAAATATCTCGAAATGGGATATTCATATATTACGTATTAATAAGAAAGGAACATTTGCAAACCACTTGAGTTTCATATTCTCTCCACATGGCAGTTCGGTTGTTAAAACCACTCATTCCAAGCTTTACGAGTGATTGTCTCTCGCTATTCCCATTCTTCACTGCTGCCTCTCACTCTTCCCTTTCCAAAACAATCTCCAGTCAGAAAATTGCATTCAACAAAAATGTCTGCAACAGCTGGAGCTGATAACAAACCAAATGCGACCAAAATCATCGACTCTCACCTTCACATATGGGCATCTCCTCAGGAGGTAGCTCAAACCCAATTTATTTTAATCTCAATTTCTTTTGCCATCGAATATCAAGAAAGCTTTTTTTGTTCTCTCTAATTTTATTTCTCTTTTCTGGGTGGCGGGATTTTATGGGAATTAAGGCTGCTGATAAGTATCCGTACTTTCCTGGTCGAGAACCCACAATACGTGGACATCTTGATTTCTTAATTGAGGTGCGCATTTATTGGCCTATATATAATCCTTTATGCGATATGAATTCGTGCTTCTCTGTTGTGGAATACTTAGAATTCGGTGGTTACTTTCGGAATGTTGAGTCAAAGGAATTTGAAGATATTGTTTGTATCCATCAAGGGAAGAACTTAAATTCCGTAATTATTGAGTTCATGAAGTAGGATAGTCTAGTCTGGATTATGAAGGAACGGTTTTTCCATTTCCTTTTAGCTAAATTTTGCAATTTCGTGTGGTTTCTCAGAACATGGAAGATGCAGGTGTAGATGGTGCCCTTATTGTGCAGCCTATTAATCATAGATTTGATCATTCTTTAGTGGCAAGGTCTGGTACTGT
>CAODLS010490695.1:0-11052 GCA_948243855.1 Flueggea neowawraea | reverse complement strand
TCTGACTGAAACTCATTATCGACTCCTACATAAGGAATCGCATGTTTTGACTTAGTCAAATGTTATCCGTAACAGGGTAATAATCAAGGCTATGATTGGATATGTCATGAATCATGTAGAGAAGTGATAGTGAGAGTGATGGATTTGTTTCTCTTATGAAGAGTGATATCTCTTGGCCACTTGATGAGTAGGATTGATGGAATGTATGCATACTCGAATGAATTGATAAAGGGGTTTATCAATGTCATTCGTCATATCAATCTACTTGAGATCAAGAAATATGCTAAGCAATATAAGGTTGACATGTGACCATACCTTATGCTTAGCTGAGATATCGTGCGACAAAAAGACTAAACATTAGGCTGTGAAAGGTTAACTCGGATCACCGACATTCACTCGATTTTGGGTTGCCATATGTATTACTAGATACCGCTTATGAAATTTGGGCCCAAAGGTTTAGGACAAAGGCCCATTGCCAATTTCGAGTGGGTCTATTAGGTTACACACAAGAACGAACTAGATTAGTTACAAAGGTTCTCTCTTTTGTGATTAAATTATTAAGATGATTAATTTGATTAATCAATAATAATTCATGGTTTTGTGATTTACGTGTTAAATAAGATTTAATACATAGTCCATTAATGTAATGAGCTTTTAATATGAATCACTAATTATTAAGATTATGGGTAATTAATTATGTGTAACATAATTCAGCCCATGTGAGTGATTTATTTTATGATAATGTATCATATAATTAAAAGCCCAATAATATTAATGAATACCCATGTGATTTTCGGCCTTTCCTAACCTAAATAGGAGGTTGAAAATTCGGCATACAAATCTAAAAAGGAAGGGAGTTATTCGGCTTGCTCTTTCCTTTTTTTTAGTTGTCACTTTTCTTTGTGTGATAAGGATGTATTTCGGCAGAATCATTTACTAATTTTGAGTTTTATTGTTTTTTTAATATGAATCACAAATTATTATGGGTATATTATTATGTGTGACATAATAAATTCGGCCCATATGTTTTAATAATGGAGTGATTTATTTAATCATAGTGTATCATGAAATTAAAAATCCAATAACATTAAAAAAACCCTTTAAAATTCAGAATATAACACTACTATTTTTTAGGAGTCTTTATTCTTGTATGACAATGATAGAAAATTCAACACACTCCTATTTTGGAGGAACCCTAATTAGTACACATAATTAATTAGGAAGTACTTATTATTGTGGGACAAGAAAGGCTAACCCTAGTGCACCTATTTAGGGTTTTCGATATGCCTATAAATAGGAGAGGTTAGGCCAAATTTATTCCATGGCAAAGGCAAAGCCAAATTGTGAGAGCCACTTACAAAGAAAGAATTTTTTTTTGTAAGCTTTAGAATAGAGATTCTAAAAGGGTGCTAGTGCAATCCACAAATCCAAGGAAGTTCGTTTGTATGGATACCTCTAGACATGTTCGCGCAAAGCCAACGTGACCAAAGGGTGGTTCGAGTTTGTATTAAAAGCTACACCAGCATTCCATCCGATCGAACATAAGAGCTTTGGATCTAAGGTAGACCTTCTAACCCTAATCATATATGTTGATATGCATAGATCCTTGGTGGAATTCTAGACTTAAATTTTTGTTATTTACGTTGCGTTGTATGCTTATGAATGTCATATAGTAGTCATGAATTCCAACAATTTCTCTTGTGTTATTCTTTTG
This sequence comes from Flueggea neowawraea, assembly GCA_948243855.1. Lineage (NCBI taxonomy): Eukaryota > Viridiplantae > Streptophyta > Magnoliopsida > Malpighiales > Phyllanthaceae > Flueggea > Flueggea neowawraea. The sequence goes on along the minus strand of CAODLS010490695.1, from coordinate 9,338 downwards.
TTTATCGTGTTTAATTCCTAGCAAGTGGTATCAGAGACATAAGTGTTTAGTGATTTAGAAACTCCTGGGTTCGTGTCTATGGAAAGAAGATGTCTTCATACAAATTTGAGATTGAGAAATTTAATAGCTCAAATGATTTTACCTTGTACAAATTTAAGATAAAGGCACTTTTAGTTTAGTAGAGGTGTGCAAAGGCAATAGAAGGTGATGAGAGATTACCAGCAAAATTGATGGCAGTGCAAAAAGCTGAAATTGTGTCCAGGGCCACAGTGCGATTCTGTTGAGTCTAGTAGATGAAGTTCTGAGGAAGGTAGCCGATGAAACTACAGTAATTGGCTTTGTGAAAAAAATTGCAAAGCAAGCACCAGAAGAAATTCCTGATGAACAGGCTTTATAAAAAAAAAGCGATTGCATACCTCGAAGATGTAAGAAAGTATGCAAGTAAAAGACCATATTGATAACATTAACCAAATTACATTAAATTTGCAAGGTGTTGGTGTTAAAGTTGAAGATGAGGATTAAACTATGATTTTGTTGTATTCTCTGTAGAATTCTTAGGACAATTTTGTGGATACTATGATGAATGGTAGAGATAGTTTTTCAATTAATGATGTTAAAGATGTTTTGCAGTCTAAAGAATTGAAGAAATTGGTTTCTAGTTCTATGGAAGGCAGTGAAAAATTTGGATTACCTGTACGAATGGGCAGAAACATAAAGAGCAATCATGGGAGCAATAACAAGTAACATTTGAAGCTGAGATTTGGGTTGAAATGTTATCACTGTAATGAGATTGGATACATAAGAAGGCTTTTTCCATAGCGAAATGAGGGAAACAAACAGGAATCAAAAGCAACGATGGTTCAGAAGAATTCTAGAGTGAATCGGGTGAGTTCTGGCAAGCGAGAAAGCAATGATGTTTTGACTGTTTCTACTTCTGGCTTTGTTGATAACTGGCTCATAGACATTGGAACAACTTATCGCATGACCTTCTCTAGGAATTTGTTTACTTTTTTAGGTAGTGGAATGACATTGTGAAACTGGGAGATGGTGAGGAGTTGAGTATTGAAGATAATGGTTCCATATAGATTAGGATGTATGATGGGATGGTCAAAACATTTGATGATTGGTATGTTCCTGGCTTGCGAAATAATTTGATTTATGTGGGTACTTTAGATAAGTAAGATTATGGTTACTCTAGTAAAGTTGGAGTACTTTGGGTGTCCAGGGGTGCTGTAGTAGTGATGAAATGTAAATGGCAGAAATGCATTTACGTCGTAATGGGCAACTTAGTGGCTGTGACTGGCTCCATAGCTGCTATGAGTTCAGTAGAAAAGCAGGAGTGTAAAAAATTGTTGCGGAAGAAACTAGGTCATATGTGTGATAAAGGAATGGTTATATTGAGTAAGAAAGGTCTATTAAGTGGCACAAAGATTAGAAAACTAAAGCTTTGTAAGAGTACTTGATAGGTAAGCATCACAAGGTGCAGTTCAGTGGTGAAAGTGCTTCATCTATTGGTGTACTTGATTATGTTTACTTAGATTTATAGAGTCCCTCTCCGATGGAGTCTCTTGGTGAATGCAAATACTTTGTGACATTCATAGATAATTTCTCTAGGAGAATTTGGTTATCCTTTCTAAAATCTAAGGAGGAGGTGTTTGAAAAGTTCAAAGAGTGGAAGACTATGATAAAAAAAACCAAACAAAAAAATAGTTTAAACATTGAGAATAGACTCAAATTCTATAACATAGAATTTGATGATTTCTGTATAAAGGAAGGCGTAGTGAGGCACCATACTATACGAGAAAAGCCACAGCTAAATGGAGTTGCAAAATTGATGAATCAAACACTTATGCAGCGTGCAAGATGGATGAGCATAGACGCATATTTGACAGAAGAGTTTAGGCTGAGGCAGTTAATACTATATGATATCTGGCGAATAGATCACCATCGACTGTAATTGATGAGAAGATTCCACAAGAGGTATAGTCTGGTAAACTTTGTAACTATTCTAGCTCAAAAATATTTGGTTGTCTTATGAAAGCTTGTGTTGGTGATGGAAAGCTGCGACTTAAGATAGGAAAAGGCATAGCTTGTGTTGGTGATGGAAAACTGCGACTTAAGATAGGAAAAAAGCATATTCCTAGGGTATGCATCTAAGGGCAAAGGATATACGTTGTGATGCACTGAAAACGGACCCTTTAGATTTATGATTAGTAGAAATGTCTCTTTTGATGAGTTTGTTGTGTTAAGCCAGAAGGTGGAGCTTGAAAATCTTGCAGAAAAAAGTGACGTAGGTCTAGGTGCAAACCAGAAGATGGAGTTTGAGATTGAGACTCCAAAATTGAGAGGTGTCACAGTGAACCCTAAAAAACAACCCGATATCGATTGTGATGATTCACAGAGTGTAGCAACAAGTAATCCGAGATATGTTAATATTGGTGATGTTAGTATTGTTGTGCATTGGCTAGAACAAAAACATTAAGGTTAATAAACCAAGGTTGTATAAAGACGTATTATTGAGTAAGGGTGTAGAAAATGTTCAAATGCCATGGATGGTAAATTGCACTCCCTTGGTAATGTGGAAAGTGTGCATGGTGGTAGATGTGAATGATAAGTGACTAAGACAATTACTGTAGAGAAAGTCAAGCATGGCTTGGTCTTAGTGAATGTTCGTAGAGCTTAAGCTTGAAGTCCTTCGGGGCCTGACAAAAGAGTTATTCTATATTTTGAAGATTTCGAAGGAAGAAGGAAAATTCAATTCAAGATAGAGAATTATGGAGTTGAATTGATGTTTTCCTTAATATGTTGAAGCTCTTCCTTGAACAACATGAGTTAAGCAAGAATAGGACAAAATTGGTGAAGAAGAAGATGAAATCTGGCATTTCTAGAAGGACATCGATTGGTTGAAGGTGTGTCATTGGAAGTTGAGGGCGTGTAACGTTCTATGCAAGTTGTGGTGCTAAATCTAAAGATACATGGCTTACGAAATGGCCATGTCAAAGCTCGTGTAATGCATTGTTGCAACACACGACCATATCAAAGACCGTATAATTGATTGTCTCATTTTCATTTTGAATTTGTCTGTGTCTTAAAGACCCAAACAATGTAACATAGAGTCGGCCCGTGTAATTGAGTTTGACAGGTTTTAGGGGTTTTTGTGACTTGTTTTAACCTAATTAGGTTAGGACTCATGTAATCACATATATAGGAGGTTTGGAAAATATATTGCAACCTTTTCTTGGTTGAATTTCTTAGAGAATGAAGAATATATGCTCTCTCTACATGTAGAGGTAAGTCATATTAACCGAACCACATAAATTTCTGTGTTATATGTGATTTCTTGTGTTATTCTTCTATTTATTGTGTTTAATTCTTGACAAGTAAAATGCATCATATAATTTGGAGGCTTGACAGTAGTGAAATCAGGAATCTGGTTAAGTAGGGGTCGAATCTACTTAGTCAGATTTTTTGTTACACGATATGTATGTATATATATATATATATATAATTTTATTAAATTAAATTAAACATAATATTTGAATACATGTAGAAAGATTATAATTAATTTCGACATGTTATCATACTCTGAAAAAATTACAAAATAGTATCATTATCAATAGTTATAAAAAATTCTTTCTTGATATATACATGAGCCATTCATCCATTCTAATTAAAAAAGCATATACATTTGACTAAACTAATTAAATACAACTATACAAGATAAATTAAAAAACAATTTTATTAGAAAATCCAACACAGGCTGAGCTTTTCTTTTCGGGCTTTATTTCTAATTTAAAAAAAAAGCCTAGGTTGGGGTTCTTTTTTATTAAGAGAAGCCCTGCCCAGCCCAGACTGCTTCTTCTTCTACTTCGTGAGCAAGAAGAAGAGCATCCATGGAAGAGCATCTTCTTCTTCTTGTCGACAGTAAAAGCGAGCAGTCGCTGGGTCAGAGGCGGAGCCCCTCCGGAAGAAGGCTCCCACGGCGGCAGGAGGGGCCTGGACCCAGGGCCATGCTGGTCCTAACGGGACTCCGCCACTGAGGTTTGAAATTAGTTGCCCGTTTTACAGTAGGGACCAAATAATGAACATACTACGTAAACGTCATTGACAAGGTGCCAAGAAGTCCAGGTGCCACTTCCATTTTTCAAATCTATCTTTTCTTTTCTTTTTTTATGTCTCTAGGAGAGAAAATGTTTATATGATTCAGATAATGACTCAGAATCAATTTTGTGACTTCTACAATAATTGTGGCAGTATAGTAATGCATAAAACATATCAATGGTATGGACTCATATTGGGATAAATATTCTCTCTGTTTTATGTGACACAAAACATTAATTTAGATGTCTTAAAAAAATAGACTATTTACACTTTTTACCGTATTATTCCTAATATGTCCTCATTTAATCTTTTGAATTCCCATGCAAAAGAGTTGGTCAATAGGCAACATCAATTACTACAGTAAAGTTAAAAGAGGAAAACACAACTTATTTAATGTTTTTCTTAAACTATTAACAATTAAAAAAATCTCACATAAAATGGGAGGGAGGGAATATATAATTAACCGGTGTTAAATTATAAAAACAAAGAAGAATGCCTGAGTGGATAGTTGATGCTTTAGTATTACGAATAACTTGTTACACTTAAGAGTGTCAATTCGTGTTATCGTATCGTAATCGTGTCATTCTATTTATATATCACAAATCATCATATAAGACATAAATATTACAGAACTTGAATTCGTACCAATTATGTCGTGTCATCTCAAAAAATCGTGTTATCGTGTCAGAAATTAACATCCATAATTACACTACCACAAATGCTAAGTGTTAAGCGAGTAGCATTATCGAAGACTTAAAAGGGTACCAGCTGAAGCCTTGCAATGATGAATAAAAAGAGAGCAAAGGCTATATTTACTGTAATTTTAAAGAACTTCATATTTTTCACATAAGAAGAAAAACAAAGAGAACGGGACGATAGAGAGAAAAGAGAGCCGAAAATACAGAGTGAAGAACAGAAAATAAAGAAGAATTTGGGACCGAGAGAGCAAGAGTTGAACGGAAAGTTCAAAATACAGAGGGATATTTCACGAAGAAGAGAATAGAGAAGAAGATCAAATGGAGGGTTTGATAGAAACTTCGATAAAACGGAGAAGAAGTGGTACCATAAAGTTGTGGTTGCATGAATTTGAGTGAATCATTCCACCTAATAAGAAATATATACTGAGCCGGTTCATGGAATCGGGCCATTCCGAAGTACAAATAAAAAGAAGGGGAAATTATTATTTTGTTTCTGTAATATACTGAATTCTTCCGTTATGTTACTGTATTTTCAAGATGTTTTTATTACCCCCGCCTGGCTGCCTGTTAATGTTGTCAAATTTTCTTAACAAAAAACGCGAAAATATTAATAATTTTCCTCCCTCTTTCTTTTCTCCCCCCCTCTCTCTGCGCCTTTTTTCTCTCATCTCCAGTGCCTCTCTCTGAGGCTTTCTTCCTTCTTCTTTCTTCTCTTTCCAAATTCCCTTCTTTGAAATTGAAATCTTCTCTCTTAATTGGCAGCGCTGGTGGAGTGTGCCGTGGATCTCTCTAATTTGAAGTCAGTGGAGAGAGAATTCAAGAGAAAGAGACACCGACGAAGGAGAGAACGGGACCGAAGAGATAGGAGATCGATCGGAGAGAGAGAAGAGAGAACGAGACAACGAGCAGAGAGGAGAACGACGGAGGTGAGAGCGACCGGGAAATAGGAGACCAGACGGCGGCGCTGGTGGATTTGGGTATGAATCTGGTTTGGGTTTTTGTTTTAGGAGGCGATGAAGACCTCTTTCGATTCCCGGAAAAATTCTTCTGGAACTAATGGAGATTTGAGTTTTTGTCTGAACTTAAATATTGTGGAGATTCATAGCTTGCAAATTGCAAAATCATGTGAAGTCAATCAGCACAAGCAAATCTTTTTGGAAGTTGAATTACCATGTACATCCTCGTTAAGCCTTTCAAAAGCACGTGAGTTGGTCCAATTTACTATTTAGTAAATTCAAATTGAGCATAGGTGTGGGAATCGGTTTACTTTTCAAACCAATTCAAATTAAGCATAGTTGTGGAGAATCAGTTTATTTTTTAAACGAAGAATGCCTTTTTTGCTTCCAAGTTTCTCTTACTTTTTTGCTTTCAAGAATGCAAAAATTGCAGATTTTGCATTAGCCTGGGTGAAGACTGAAACTCAAAATTTGAGTCTTGAACACTGAGTTTTTAATAATTTTGCAAGAGATGGGAATTTTGTTCTCTGATTGCATGTTGAAACATTTGGGTATTGCTGCTTTTGCTTATTTGTTCTTGTAGCTTGTTGTGTTGTCCCATTTGATTTTCTGTGTTTACGGGTAGTCTAAATTGTGAACCTTTCATCTTAAATTGGTGCGTTTGTTAGTATGGAATTTGATTTAAATGCCATGCAATTGATTATATTGAATTGTTGCTTTGGTTAATTTTCTAGTTACATTTGGATTATGAATGGATTTCTATCTGGCATGTTACTTTGAATGTGGGTGGAGATGGGCGGAGATTGGCAAATTTCAGGTGGTTTTGATTGAGTTGATTGAAAGGGGTTGCTGTTTGTTTGACAGACGGGGTTGAGAGGGAGGGGGCGGGAGGGGGAGCGGAGAGAGAGGAGGAGCGAAGGAAAAGAAGAAAAGAAGGAGTGAGGGTATAATAGTCAATCTAGCTACACTGGCATGTGTTTTACATGCTCATTAAAGTTCATGTGTTCCGTCGTCGTTAACAGGCAGCAACAGAATTTGAAAATACAACAATAGCTCATTAAAATTGATGTGCCCCGTCGGCGTTAATAAGCAGAAACACAAAAAGAATTTTTTGAAAACACAGCAGTTGTATAATTGGAGAATTCAATATATTAGAGGGACAAAATAATTTCCCCTAAAAAGAAAGTGAGTGGGAGAGCTTAAGGATTAGTTTCAAAGAAATAAGATTATATAAGGAAGAAATAAGAAAATGCAAGAAACTGAGTGGAGAATTGAAGTCTGTTGGGTTTGATGGTCCAGAAGCACAGGAGAAAGTAAAAGAAAGAGATGTGAGGACTTGCAAGTAGACATATGAAAATCGAACCAGAACCGGCGAATCGGATCGATTCTGAATCGATCAAAACTGGAACTAGCCCAGAACTGTGAACCGTACAACACAAAATCGATGGTTCACGAGCTGATTCTAGCTCAGGAGTAGTGAAAACTGTTGAATCACCAGTTAATCGGTGATTCAGGGTTTAACCCTTATAAACCAGTAGTTTTAACCAAAATAAGTGGTTTAACTTTCCAAAATAAGTGATTCAACCTTCTAAAACAAGTGGTTAACCTCATAAATCAGAGGTTTTAATCTTTTTAAACTAGCACTTTTTACCAAAATCAGTGGTTAACCTTCCCAAACCAACATTATCAATTTAAAAAAAAATTATTTTAAATCGGATCGAATTGGAATCGAAACCACTACAAACCAAAATCGGACCGGAACCAAAACCAAACAGCCTAGAACCACCCCTGGGCGGTTTGGTTCCGGGTCAGAGGATTGTTGACCCTGAATTGTCGGTTTATGAACCGAAATTGCCGGTTCATGAACCGTGCACATGTTTACCTTCGAGTAATATGAAGTAGAAACAAAATGAATTAAAGAAATTGAAGATTGAAGAAGTTAAAGGAGAATTGATGTGTCATTAACAAAAAAATAGTCTTAACTCAGGTGAGTACACGACATGTTTTTAAATATAAAAAATTACATGATTATAAGTTTTGTCGTGTATACGCCTCACAATTTTATATCCAGTTCTTTGGTTTTGAAAAAGCTCCTCTCCCTTTCCCTAGGTTCTTAGAAACGTTTAGTCTTTCATCCAACGTTAAAAACTTTGTCAGTTTTGTTGATGTGGCATGGAATTTGAAATAAAATAAATTTTAATGACAAAATTACCCTTACACAGTTTTATTAATGTTGCATGGTTTTTAACATACTCAAACCTTTAAAACCAAATGAACTCACAACTTAAAAACCCAAACTGACCCACTCTAAAAAACCAAAACCAACCCCACTCTCAAAAACCAAAACATACCCATCTAATCAACGTTAAAAACCTAAACCAACCCACTGTTCCCTCTTCTTCTTCCATCAACTCTCCCTATGTCTCTCTCTCTCCAGCTCTTTTCACTTCTCTCTCTCTTTCTCTTTTCCTTACCATTCCCTCAATAGACCGTCACCCAACTCGTTTGAATCTCTCCTTTATCTTCCCCTCTCTTTCTTTCTCTTTCTCCATCGCTGCTTTCTCTCTCCACCACTGCCACCATTCTTGTCTCTCTTGCTTCGACAAAATCACTGAACTCATTGCAGAAAATTGAAAATGGGTTTGAAAATTGAAATCACTAACCCGACAAAATTGCCATCCTATCTCTCTCTCTCTCTCTTATTTCAATAACTGAAATCACAATCCCAACACAACTTTGAAAATTGAAAATCTAACAGAAAAAAAGAAAAAATAAAAGATAATAACCATGAAAAATTTACAACTTCCTCCTCTCTTCCCATCGCAAATCAAAACCAAAAAATTCAACATAATGAAAAGGAAAAAAGTTCACATCCTTGATGGAAGCACTGGTTCTTTCCCTCAAAAGCTTTATGAGATTCATTTGGTCTGTCATTGTAAGGCCTTAAGAACGAAAGCGTCGTGTAATGCATCCAAACAAAGAATTCTCAGTCGTTTTTACATCTTAGGTAGATAGGTAGTAGAGGTGGAGTAGAAGAGAGAGATGGGAAGAGAGAAGGCGGTTGTGTTGCAATTGGGTTTGTTGCAGAGATGAAAATAGGTTTGCAATTAGGTTTGTTTCTAGGGTTTCAATTTTGTGTGATTTTTGAGATCTAATGAAATTATTGTAAATCCTCTTGTTATGTGAAAAATTAGTTGTAGGTTTGTTATAGATTGATTAGTTTAAATACATGAATTTAGATTGTGGATTGCCTTTGAAATTAATTCTTAGTCAATTTTGGCTAATGTTAATTTGTGATTTGGTTTTCTTGTAGGTTGTTGAGGTTTGTGTCACGACCCATTCCCAAGATCATGACTGGCGTATGAGGCGGACCGTCTATGAAGCTCGACCCATCCCACACAAGCCTTCCAAAGAATCAGAATTGATACCTATCATTTAATTTTCCAAAACATTTATTGGAAAAATATTTTATATTCAAATCCATGAATGCCGCTGGGAGTCAAACCAAACGACATCACTAGGAATTCATAATGTTCATACCTAGTTTGAAAAGCTGTCTTGGGAATTTCCTCCCTTCTAACCC
>CAODLS010490662.1:0-10129 GCA_948243855.1 Flueggea neowawraea | reverse complement strand
AGTTCACTCCACATCCTCTCTCCTCTATGCCACCGACTATGCCTTCTCCGTCCTTTTCTCATTCCTCTCAACCGACGCTTACTCACACACTCTCTCTATCTCTCTTGTCGTGCTCTGCCTTTCTCTCGCGATGCTCTTTCTCTCTCTAAATCTGGAAATCTAGTTGGATCCCCTCTCTCTCGCGACGTTCTTTCTCTCTCTCTCTTTCCACTCTCATCAACGAACAACAAGAAAAGAAATAAGAATAAAGGTGATAGATTTAGGTAGGTTTAATGTTTGTTTCAGTTTTCGAATTTTTGTTGCTGCAGATTTCAATACTGTGGGTTTTCAAATTTAGGTAGGTTCAATGTTGTTAATTCTAGTAGTTGAAGGTGGATCTGTGTTGTTGCCTTGTTAGTGGTGGTGAAATTGAAGGTCTGTTGCATCGGAAACTGAAATCTCGAACCACAAAACCCCTGACCAACCCTCACACTCTCATTTTCCATCTGAAACTGAAATTGAAGTATGGAGTGGTGTGAACGGCCTGAATGGGTGGAATAAAGAAAGGCAGATCGGGGAAGGGACAGAGAGAGAGAGGGAGAGAGAGAGAGAAGGAGGAGAAGGTTGGTCGGTTTGTTCGGTCGGTTAGGACTTGGTCACTATTTTGGTAGGTTGGCAAATTATGTGTCTGGTCAGATTGGTTTATTGGGGGTGGTTAGAGTTTGGTCTTGGTCGGTTAGCTGATTATGTCTGGTCTGATCGATTTGAGTAGGTTTGCTGAGTTGGACTTAAAATTCAGATGTGGATTTATTGTTTATTTATACTCTAGCATTTTTAAGCCACATCATGCATGTTAATCTCAAATGCGTCTATTCGGGATTCGTGATAATTTTTAACAAGTTCAGGAGGTTTGTAATTATTCGCAAAGTTAAGGGGTTCACATGTATTAGGTCTTTTTTTTAGTACATCGAGACCTCCTAAAGGAGGAAATCTATTCTACTTTAACCTCATCCCACCCATAAGCTCGAACCTATGATCTCTTCTATCCTAAACCATGGTAAAGACTGCCCATTACTACCAAGGCAAACCTTTTGCACAAGCTTAACTACATTTTGGACAAATGAATCTACGACATTAGTAGACTACATAATGTGACTGCTTAATGGAGGACTCCAAAAATATTAATGGTGCCAGTTAATTTGTGATCTCAAATTTTCTGACGGTAAACAGTTGAACTATTCAAGCTTTGCAGCAAATATTTACATACCACAGAATTCATTTAACAGATATAAATAGCACCAAAACATGGTATAACCATGCAGAACTACTCCTTCCATAACTAACTTTTAACTATTTTGCTCTCTAAAAATAACAACCAGTGCTCCTATAAATTCTTACACCATCATCTCATTCCCCTCATACCTGCAAAAAAAAGCTAAAAACTAGCACAAAAATCAAAAGAAAAAAATCTCAAAACCCTTTCTTCATCTCCAGGGCAGGTCCATACTCTATTCTTTATCATCATGGATATGAAGAGGATCTCCTGTGCTGTCATTGTCGCTGCTGCCACCATGAGCGCTGCCATGGCTGCTGATGTGCCAGCTCCTGCACCCGCCCCACCAGTGGTGCCACCGATACCTTTCCGGTAATCAGCTCTTTGATTGGAGCTTCCATTGTTTCATTCTTTGCTTATTATTTGTAAGCTCACAGAAGCAGGAAAGAAAAAAACAATATATAGGAAATAAAGGATGTGAGGGTAAGAAACAAAAGTGAAGCTGAAAAATTGTTTTGTTCAGGTTTTGGATTTGATCTGTTGCAGACTTGCAGTTTCTTCGTTTTCTTTTCCTTCGCAATGTTTTTTTCTTTTTTTCTTTGTAGTGATAATTTGCTGACTCAGTGCAACGAAAGGAAACAAGTTAACAGAACAGTTTGCACTAGTAATTTATTCCAATTTTCATTACTCAGGGCTCCAATCCCATTTTATTGGTATGCATACAATTTTCACAGTTGAAAACATTCAACATGCACTGCAATTTCTTTGAAGTAGCTGCATATAAATCATATCAGCACCTCAAATTGATGAATCTAAGACACACTGACCATTTACAACTGACGCCGATAGATAAATAGGATCGAACAATTAAGAAAGTGAGTTTATTTATGATCCAGTGATGAGTGAACCATCTGTAAAAATATGGTTTCAAGTTATCTGCAATCAAACAACACTCTTGAAGAACAACACTACACGTCAACACAACTACCTAGATACATTCCTCACAGTAATGAATAAATTAGTGTCAGTCACCTCAAGTTTTATGTCCCACCGTTAAATTTATTTTTGAGACATGAGGCTTTTAGTCAACCAAATTGCTGTTTCTCTGGATGAAACTGCGTCTTCTCCAAATGGCCTCAGTACACCGGTAAGTTCATTGAGCTTGTCTTGCTTAAGAAGTCTCGCGCATAGCTCGAGTAAAGATTCTAAAGCATCAGCTCTATGTTGACTTGGGTTCTCCCATTCGCTTTTATTTTCCTCACTTGTCATTGCTGTAATTGTACTCAACAACGAAATGTCACTTGGTGACAGATTCATCACATGAGCATCATCATCTTTCTCAGCGTGAATTGAGCAATCCTTCTTTTCTTCTTTTGGTTCTGCTTCATCTTTACAGGGAAGTATATCATTACTTTCAGGCAACAAGTGGTCCATATGAGCACTTTCTGTGTAAACATCAGGGCTTTCTGGTTTTTGCAAGCTGCATTCTGGCTCCACATAAGGTTCATTGGCTGCTGGTTTTAAGCTTTTATCATCATGGGAAGCGTCACTTGTTTCAGAATCAGTGGAACTGTCTTTAGGACCTGTAAAGGAATCGGATGTTTCCGCAGTATAGCTTGTGGAATCGACCCTCTTGTTCTCAAGGATGTCTTCAGCACTAGATATTGATCGTCGGCAGTCAACAGGATGCAGATTTCTTTGTTGTACATCATCATTTCTCTGAGATAGCAAATCATTCTCTACATGGTTTAATTGTCCAACGTCCTTCGATCTCTTTTCTTTGCCACCAGTAGGCTTTTTAGATAATGATTTTCTTGGGGACTTGTTAGTGATGTTGTTTGTGGGCTTTATTGGAAGAAAAACAGAAGATGCACTGCGACAACGAAAGACATACGGCTGCAAATATGGATGCCTCAACAGTTCTGCAGCCTAAAATGACAATACATGCGGATAATGCAATCAATTATTCGATTTCATGCTAAGCCTTAATTAATATATATGTGAGGTCGGTCAAACTCACTGTAGGTCTATGCTCAGGGTTCTTCCTTAGCATGGTCTTAATAATTTGTTTCCTGTGGAAGAGTTGAAGTTAGATATAAGCCCAATGTGCACAGCAATATGAACATATGAGATCGAGAAGCCCTCGCCAGAAGCATAAGAAAGAATGAAGAGCAAGCACTTACAGTGACGAAGAATACATAATCGGAAGAGGGGATATAGAGGATCTATTTATTTTATTAATAAGTCCGGCCATATCCTGCATGAGTTATTAAGTAATTTTAGTTATTTCAAATCCACACCAAGTAAATCACAGATGCACTTATCGGAAAAAAGAAGAAGAAATCATTGATGCATAACTAACAATTAACGGTTCCAATGAAGCACCATTTTTGGTGCGAAACTTCAAATTTGGAGCAAAATAGCTCCAACCAAGCTCTATTTCATGCGCCAGAATTGGGTTTTGCTACAGGGCCACGCCAAAGCAACTGTATTTTTTTTTCATCTTATTTTTTTGTAGCAGTTCTATTTCAGCTGTATTTCACAAATCAAGCACCATATTTGTGTTTTTTATTATTAATTCTTAATTAAAAATTATATTATGATTAAATTGTACTTATTTTTAATTAAAAAAATAATATATATAAAATAAAATGTCAATCCATAATCTTATTAAATAACAAAATTTATTTTGTTTAATAAATAGTTTCAAAAGAATTACATTTGTGTTTAATTTGTAAAAAAATAATAATAGAAAATGTGATTTAGAAAGAATATTAAAAGAATATTCTTTTTTAGAGTTAAAAATATAGTTGTTAGTTGGAGATACTTGTACTGTAGATGCTGTATTTTTTAAGAAAGTTGCTGTAAATATAGAGTGATAGGTTGATGGCCTTACAGGAGCTCTAAATGCCGGATGGTGAGCAGCAATTTCGAACATGCAGCATCCTGAAATGAAAGCAGATGTTATTCATACTGACAATTCAATGAATTCAATTCGAATTTCCAACATCTTACCAAGTGACCATACGTCAGACTTGTAGCCATAAGGTATATCTGCCAGGAGCTCAGGACACATGTAATTTGGAGTGCCAACAACCTAAATGACACCAAAATGAAAACAAACCAGGGAAAGGAAGAAAAAAAAAACGAAAGATTCAATCATCCACTCTTAAACTCTTATATTCAGATATGCTGTCTACAAAAGAACAAAACAGAAGATTGTACATAGTAGTATTAACAGCCTAAAGTCGAGAAGTTTATGCCAGGATTTCAATTAAGTTATTCATAAATTTGACAAGTAAACAAGTAGCTTAGTGAAGATATAATCAACTCCATACCGAAGAAGCTAGATCCTCTGTGTTGAGCAGCTTTGCAAGTCCAAAGTCACCTGTTCAGTCCATGAAAGAGATACATTGCTTAGAAGACAAAAAGACATAGAAACCAAAACCTGACGAAGATTAATAGCCTTCTGATAAGCAATTCCTTTGCCTCCATACCCAAGCGGACGTCATTTTCCTTCGTGAGAAATAAATTGGAACACTGGAATTCAGCAAGTTTTTGTCAGAAATCATTAATAAAGTTTCCATAATCAACTCGATAAATCTTAAATATACCTTAAGATCTCTGTGAAGAACACGGTTTGAGTGCAGGTAGTCCACAGCCAACAGCAACTGAGTCATCCATTTGCAAAGCTTCTGCAAAACTAGTAATGTTAATAAAGCATAAGTGCCTATGAGAAAGTCCAATTACATGAGAAATTTTATGCTCATACCTCCTCCGGAAAGAATATTCCTCGGGCCTTCTTTATAATGCCAGCCCTGATTACAGAAACAAGACAAAGCAATGCTCATTCATCATTCATAAGCCATGTTGTAATGCCAAAGTTTCAACCATTTATTTCATAATAAGAATGGTTTTCATGATCATCAAATCATCAGCATCAGGCACTCCTTCACTGTAGGAAAACTTTCTCAATTCTCATCTAAATTAATTGTTGGCCATTATTGTAACATTTTGCACATACAACTAAAGGAAATTGAAATTTCAATGTTTTATCCATTACAGATGTCAGAGTGTGAATCAGATGACTTACATGTCTCCCCCTTCACAGTATGCTGTTACTATGCAAACACAGTTTCCCTTGAAAACAGAGATCATAAACATTACAATAAGGAATTATTAGTTCAAAGAAATTGTCAAAAAGCATATCCGAGACCATGTATATCTTAAAATGAAGATCGTGTTTAGCATTTACCTTGTCTACCCAAGAATCTTTATACTCCACAATGTATGGATTATTTAGTTTGGCAATTAACTCCATCTGCATGCAAATGATTGATAAGATGACATGTTAAAAGAAAAAAATTATTCAATTCTTTCGGCGCAATTGGAGTGAAGTCATAATTAGAATTTGCATCTAATTTCTGAATTCTAAGGGAAAAAGAAGCAAAAAATTATCAGCCTGACAAAGGAACACAATCGCTCCTTATTTCTTTTCTTTTATATTTATTTCTTTTTCAACTCAAGTGAACATATTCTTATGGTGCTTCATCCATGCTTGGTAAAAGTTTCAGTAAAAAACCCTTATGAACTCACACCTCAAGTTAAGAATTTTCGACTCTATAAACGTTATCATTGTAGTATTGTGCCACTAAGCAATTTCCAACACATAATAAACACATATACATCTTTCTACAATGATAATCAGTAGATAATAGAGAGGATATTAAATTTGTCAACAAGGATATAGTAAATATGTATACCCTTGTGGATATATATTAATCCAGCGTACTAGATCAAGACGGTAAAACAGAGACCCATACGAAATATATATAGATTTACGCCCTTGTGGATTCCCTAAAATCTACATTTTCTTTTAAGTAAATATGTATCAATGAATTGAAAGAGAATGCGAGTAGAACCATCTTTGCAAGCAAATATTCAATCCAATTCCTTAAATTAATACCACAAAAGAATCTGTTACTAAAAAGTAGATATCTATGTAGGATGGAGAGTGAAGTTAATGACCTCTTGATGAGCTGTACGCTTGAACTTCTCCGTCTGCTTAGCCAACCGTATCTTCTTAAGCACATACCTAACAATAAGCCATTAAAAAAAAAGCAAAAAATCCAGAAATGAACAATTTAGAAGTAGAAGACAGCAACAGCTATCAAGACAAAACTCTGCCGACACAGCAACCACCAACCACTGTGACTACGTGCAGTCACAACCTCAATTTGTTATGAAATGTTTGTGTTTTGGAATTGAAATAAAATTATTAATGCATCAAACAAGAAACTTGCAACCCCTCTTGGAAATTAAAAAAAAAAACATAATTTCTATGCAGACCCAGAAACCAGTTTTCATCTTCAATTACAAATAGTAGCAAAATAACTTCTTTTTCTACAATCTGTGAGGACCCAGAAACCAATTTTTGCTTCTTGATGAAATACTCAGAGACACATCAAACGATCCACATCCACAGAAGATTTCAATGAAGAAGCAAAATAATTGCAAGAAAATAAATTTCTTACTTCTTTTTCTCAGTTTTATGAAGAACAAGAAAAGCAGAACCAAAAGCTCCTCTACCAATCTGCTCTATAACTTCATACTCTTCCATCTTTGACTTCACTTCAGCACCATCACTCTCCATTGGAAACTTCAACCCACAAAACACGAGCAAGTCACAGCTTGACACCAAACTGGATAGAACCTAATTCACGAATCCTAGCAATAAACAAAAACACAAAGGAAGTTTGAAGCTTTATGGCCAATTTCTTCTTCAAAAAGACCAAAGCTTGCAACTATCCACAAAGGAAATGAGTGAATTAACTGCAAACTAAATGAAAACTGCAAACTAAATGAAAAGGCCAATAGTAACAGCCAGTACAGACGCAATTAATTACTGCCGAGTGAGTGGAGTGAAATTCATAAGGGTTAAAGAGAAGAGACAATTGGAGTAATAGTGATCAGAGAGAGAGAGAACTAGACATAAAAAGTTGAGTAAAGCTACATTCCACAATTATGAGTTTCACAAGTTGTGAGAGAGAGAGAAAGAGAAAGGGCAAGAATTAAAGTCGCACAAAGCACTAATCAATATCATAAGAGTAATTAAAGAATTGATGACTTACCAAAAGGGGTTGGGGAGGCCAAAGACAAGTTTTGTGTAGCTATCTATATATACACATAATAAAATTTAGGAAAATGAAAAGATTGCTAATTGGTTGTTGCTTATCTACCAAATAGAAAAATTGAGTGTGTGTGAGACTTAGAAGGGCCTGAAATGAGTGATTGACAGAAATAGAAGACCAAAGAGAAAGGCAAAGACTTTGCTTGCTTTTACAGATTCATGGGAGATCCCTCATACATACTCCAGAGGAATGTTCCTTTCCTTCTTGTGATGAGACCATCCTCAATACTACTTTTTTCAATTATAACATAATAGCCTCAAGAATTTTTGGGTTTTGATTTTGTTTGCTACTCGTTTATGGGTTAGTATAAAATACTTCTATGACCTAACTACACGTTTTAGGACTTTTTCTCATATTGACTCACATTACAAAATGATTCCAGAGAGTTTACATAAGTCTTGTTAGGAATTAAACTTTACAAGTTAAAAATAATTTGATGATTAAGAAGATTGACATACTTGCAAAGACAACCAATAAACTCGTAGAACCATCTCTAATACTAAGATGTTAAGATTTTAATTTTTAATAACAATAAATAAAATAGTTTTCTTTTATATACATATATGGGGACAAATTTATCATAAAATAATAGTTGGAAGAGATATCCAACACCGGCTTGTTCATTGTTGCCACCCATAAGCATCTTCCAGAAAGTTCAACAAATGTTTGTGCTAATTTTGGGGTTAGTTTTTTTGGGGGTTAAAGTGTATAGATGATGGATGTCCTGAACCTTTGTGTCTTGACCAAAATAAAAAAGTACTTCCATCATATGCATTTCTTGGGTATAATCATGTCATTGGAATTTTGCTTTTGTTAGGGCCCGAAATGAAACACCAATTTTAGTACTGAAACCCTTTTGATGATAGTAGGCATCAATATTTATTTTAAAAGACATGTTTTGGACAAAGTTTCTTTATATGATAAATGTAATATCTAGTCTGTTTTAACCAGAATCTGATGATATTTTATTTGGACTTTGAAGTAATTCAAGATTTCGAGATGTTAATATTGAGCAGGAATGTTTCAGCGGTGATGTTGCGTGTGTAAGACATGCTGAAGTTCCTCTATGTGCATTGAACATAGCTCTACGCGCGTAGATCGATGTCTGATGATGGGTCATGGGCATGCCTAAGCACGTTTGCGTTCGCCATCTGGAACATGAACCGTGAGCGAATGGGGGGAACTACGTGCGTTGGAGGAGGTTCTGCGTGCGTTGAGCATTTTCTGGATGTAAGCCGTGAGTAAGGGAAGTCATCTACGTGCATAGTGTATGTGGTGTGCACGTTGATTTCAGATCTAGGAGTAAAAGGTCACCAGATCTACGATCTACGCACGTAGAAGGAGGCACAGCGCACGTAGGATTGTTTTGCTGAGCCATTTTGCATGCCACGTAGCATTTCGATGTCAAGGGCTTATAAATAGCCCCAACTAACGCATTCTCGACATTTACTCCCCCAACTACCGAAATTACTTCAGAGATCAGTTCTCTTCCTCTCCCATTGCTCTTCCATCCATCATTTTTCTTCCTTGAGGTAAGAAACAACTGATAATCCCTTCTCTTTTTCATTTTTTGTTCTGCATTCACTCATCTAGGGTTTTTCCGAAAATGAGTGTTGAGTTCAAATCTGTTCATTCTGTGTTTAAGAGAGTTAAACGTTATTAGATTAATGATGTTTAAGGTTGAACTCATGAGATTTTAACTTCAGTTTTGGGAGATTTCATGTTTGAATGAAATGGTTTATTCCGAGCTAGGGATTCAGATTTTGGTGAATGTCTTGTTGAATCTGAAGTTGTTTCTGTTGTATAAGGTCAGATCTGAGTTAGGAATGCTTTGATTTTAGTTGGGCTTTGTGATTGAAAGGATCATTCATCATGGGTCCGAGAATCTGAATTTGAGGGTGAACAATCTTGATGATTCTGAGTGGGGTTATCTGAATAGGTGTTAGATTTATGACCAGGAGGCCGATTATAGTTTGTGTATGTGATCAATCAGTTGGGTACTGATCGAATTGAGAGATTCTTATATTTTAGCATCCAACGCCATCGAGGTTTTGATGGCATTTGCATGGCATGCAGACATTCGGTACCGCCACAGTACCAATACCCTATTCTGATCAGTTGAATGTGATTTATTTGTTTCAGCTTCTTGTGTCTGTCAGCATGACCAGCCAGGTACCAGTGGTGCTTGATTAGAGTTCAGCTTGACTACCAGGTGAGTGTGGTAGCAGTTTCAGACACATAAGCTGTGTCTTTCAGAACTTATATGTTTTATTGTGTTCAGACCATATCTGTAACCGGACTAATTAATAAGTGAAAATTATAAGAAATCAGATTATGTGTAATAAGGAAATTCAGTTTTCAGTATGGACATTAGTATATGTCCTTTATCAGTACCTATATTAGTTGCATGTGCTTTCTATCAATATAAGTTATATATAATATGTTGATTTATGACACTCAGCTACGAAGAGGCATAGCCTATGGTATACCATTGGTTAGTTATATCCAGTTACCAGGGTTAGTGGTAACATGTGTGTTAGAGAAAGTACACGAGATCAGTTATATCCAGTTACCAGGTTAGGTGGTAACCTGTATGTCTAGCGTAAGCACACAAGATCAGTTATATCCAGTTAACAGGGTTGGTGGTAACCCGTGTGTTTAGAGAAAGCACACGAGGTCAGTTATA
>CAODLS010490556.1:0-22724 GCA_948243855.1 Flueggea neowawraea | reverse complement strand
GTTGGGGGAGAGGTGTTTGAGTGTGTGGAAGTTCTTGAGAGAGAGGTAAGATATGATTCCCTACATATGGAGTAGGCATCAGCTTTTCCCCCCAGAATTTATGGTGCCCTTTATATATATGGAGACTTCAAGGATTGCTTGCCATTGCACTAGTTTTATCGCTTCTTGTCAGAGCCGTAGTTATTTTTAGCTTATGCAAAGAGAGAGAGAGAGAGACGCAGTTATTGAGCCTGTTCGACCATCTTTGTTTATTTCAATACAAATTAAATTCCATGCATATATTGGTTAGAGCAATTCTCATTATCAATCCAAGCCGTGAGCCGAGAAGAGTAGTGAATTTTAGTTCTCCTAGTGAGGGAAACAGAGCAGATTGTGAGTGTTCCTGTGGCTAGGTAAACGTGCATTTAAAGTTGGTGCTTACTAAATTCTTGTAGGCTTGGGTGCTCCTGTAGCCTCTTCTCGAGGACGTCACCACCTTTAGTTTTGGTGCTGTTCCCTTTTTCTGTTTTCCCCAGCCAGACGCAAATATGTGAATCAAGCTATATATATTATGCTGCTGCTTTTTCGAAGGGAGGCGTTAGTGTAACAATGTACTGAATACTGAAATTGCCAAAGCAAAGCATGGATAAAATTTCAAAAGCATTCGAATAGATACGACGGACTTACGAGTGTGTGATCAAGTAACGCATTTACTATCCAAGAGGAGGGCGCACACGCTAGCATTTATATCTTTAGATTTGATGATGACCTCATGCCCGAATCTATGTTCTTCTTCCGCAAGACAAAAAGCGTGATTCAACTATGACCCCAATTCCACCCTGCCTTTATTTAATCAATCAAATTGTTTCTTCTTCTTCTTCTTCTTCTTCTTCTTTTCATTTCGCTCTCAGTTCTTTACGATAAATCGTTCAATTTACTTGCAAATTTTACTGATTAACTGCTAATTACCAACACCTCCATTTTCCACAAACCTAAAACCATAGCAGGGGTAAAAGGAATCCCACTTCACAAAATTTTACAATGCCCAAGCAAGTTCGATGCATTCTCAAACTACATACACCTAATATAATCGAACCTGCTCCAGTAAATCTGCAATTGAAACTTGAAGCTACTTAACGCTTGAACTTGAAATCCACTTGAACCACGTAATGCATCCTAATCTGATCCACATTGCACACAATGTACTCGTTGTACAATAAAGCACCCTGCAACAAATTGCCAAATGACATTTTAACTCATGCATTCTATAAATCTTCGCATCAACTAAGTACCCTGAACAGGAACTAATGTCCAATAGTAGGCATGTAGTTTCACAATCATAAGTGTGTCCGCATGCACGGTTTATGAGATTAAGGAACTAACCTTGGGACGTTGTTGCTCCTTTGGCTTCCCTAGTGGAACAACTACACCATCCTCTAGCAGTTTGGCATCTGCCGGATCAGGAGCTGTAGCCACGACTACTTTTGTGCTGAGAAAATTAGGTTGGAAGCACACAATTGTCTTAGTTTCCCATGAAAGAATGCAGGACTTTTGGCGTTCATTTATTTTTGGTAAATTCACTATTTGCAACAAGTAAGACAAAGGAACTAGTTATGAATGATCCCAAACTGTACCCTAAACACTGCAATTAAGGTAAATTCATCATCATGCACTTTTAATACTTCAACCGTTCCACTAACCCAAGTTACTCAGATCATTCTAAAATTTCTATTTTATGGAACCATTTTAACACCAGATAAAAATGTTGAACTAAGGCAACTTTGAAACAAACCTTAACTTCCCCTCTGGTAGCTTATCAGCATCATATTTTGCTTCCAAAAGCTCAGCCATCTCTCCAAGTGCAACCTGAAGAGAAATAGTTCAATAATAATTTTAGAACATGACTACAATATGAAGCGTCTTATCTCATGCCAAGTACAGTTGAACAATGTTGATGCAATCATAATCATTTCAAATAAGTAGAACACTATTAGTCATTCTGATATTAGAGAGACATACTAAGCCAACAATTGCAGCATCTTTCTATAAAAAAATTTAGAAGTTGCAATACATATTTCTCAAAGATCAAAAAGGTCTCATTGACCAGAAATATACACATATTAGTAAACAATAATTCATGCCTTTGGCCCATGCATACATTAGGTGCTCTGGTTCAATGGCTAACTTAATTGCTATGTAGCATATCTATACCTCGCATAAAAGCAGCACGCCAGCTGGAGTAGCATGAGTCGCTTAGCAATAATTTGTGCTTTTAGAGAACATATCAGCAAAGTAAACCCCCTTTCCAAACATATGCCCTGTTACTGGCTTTTCAGGAGGAGCAATGCGCAAACCTGGTAGTTTGTGGGCAGAAGTTGATATTTGCAATTGGTCATAATAATTCAAAGCATAAATTAAATTGCCACAACATCGTAATTCACATATGTACCACATGCATGTGCATTATTAATATCAGAATGGTAAGGTTGTGAAACGGAGACCTTGAGAGAGAATTCCAGCCCAGTTTGTGAGACGAGAACCATGCCACAAAAGCATTCTAGTGCTTGTCCTTCACAAGTGATAGCATGCATGACGAGAAATTAGTTACTACAGGTCAATAATTGAAAATCTTCCTAATTATTTATTCAGAAAAGGAACTTTCCCCAAATACCAAAAAGAATCGAGAAGGTATGTAAACAACCAGTTATGGCACAGGAAATTGCATTATCACCTTAGCAAAGCGTTCTGTTTCACCTCCTCTTGATGCCTTGAACAATATCAACTGTATACTGCGAATTTATCTTGTCATGTGTGTTCTGCACGTACATTTTAATCTAGACAAAGACAGAGGTCAGTCCATTAATTAACAAAACCATAATGGTTTGCTATACCCAAAATTCTAAAAAACATACCAATTATAAATGCCATAATTGCACCTTCCCCACATTCTCAATTTAAAAAGGAAAAAGTAGTAAAAATTTGCAAGATCTATTGTTAAAATAATAAAATAAAATACAGAAATTGCCATAGAGAATTCATCAGAATCAACTTCAATTGGTGTCAATTGACAAATTCAGGCACTTGTAACAGCCGTACAAGGGATCATCCTACAGCAATATACAATTTAATAAACGAAGCTGAAAAAGAAAACCATTACAAATAAAAGGCAGAGGAGCAATCCTTTAATTATTCTGGCCTAATTTGATTCAATACTAAACTACATGACAAGTAACACCTTGTTTGAGACTCCTAAGTGATCATGTAGAATCACTTTAGATCATTTTCTACATGCGGAACCACACCAACTACCTCCAGCTGTAGAGGAAGAGTGAAGAAAAGACTACCTGCATCCCAGCATCATCCTCCAATAACTTTGTTGCAACCTCGATCTCTCCAAGGACTTAAAACTTTAATTAGACAAAAGAAGATGAGGATAATTTTCAAAATGAAAGGAAATAAGTGAAATTTTCAAAGTGGAATTTGGTTGATGAGCACCAAAGGTCTATACAACTAAACAGATTTATATGACTTGGAGAGAAACAGGAATTACCATTTCCAATTTAGATTTCAAATTTTGAGGAGTGTCAATAACAAAATCTCCTGCCATAATCAGATTTCCAAATTATTGGCAGTTTGAGAATACTTCAGAAAAAGAAGATATAACTGGAAAATTACAGTGCTCGTAGTTCAACGAGAATGTCACAAATTAAGCAAGTGGTTTACGAATTTTTCTTAAATCCAAAGTCATGTGGAATTACGGTATAAAATTCTCTGCAAAAAAGAATATCCGAAAAGAACTAGAAAATTCCAACTTCTGATGAGCTAGAATCAGCATCTTGTTAACATGATGTGAAATCATTTGATGATTCTTACCCACTTAATCAGTCAAGGATATTCTTATTTTCTGTACCAAGCACAGCGGAAATCTTCTTCAAGACATAATAGCCCTAAACATAAACAAAACAAAATTAGTTAGTTCCAGCCTAACAGGATTGCCTCAAACAAAACATTGACAGCTGAAAATTAAGTTTATCATATCTTCAATTTTATAAGATGAAAATTGTTAGAATAGTATTTATGAAGAGCTCAAAACTTGCCTTCAATATTGTTGACTTGCTCAGCTTACCAAGCGGCAATTTATTAGCATTATATCCTGAAACAGAACATATATGAATGAACTCCTAGACAGTGTGAGAAAAGAAACCAAAGTTCCTAGTCGCAAAAACAAAAGAGAGCCATATAATCAAACTATTTTTTTTTATTGGATAAGTTATAATCAAACCATTTATAGACAACTGTACGTGGAAACGGAAATTTAACATTTGTAGCACTGAAGAATTTATAGGAAGATTGTGGAACCAACCTATCTCCATCATTTGCTGCTTCATCATGCTCACATTGCAAATGACCGAGATAAATTTCGCAAAGCGAGGCTCAAGTTGCATTTCCCGAGGTTGAATTGACATGGCAGGCTCATGCTTCATTTTGACCTCCCAACAACTAGCTTAGTAGCAGATTTCAAGTGTCTTAATTTTTTAAAAGTTTACTATATTGATGCTGCTCTACTTCAAACCAATAAGAAATTAGACCTTTATATCTATTTAAGAAAATCACAAAATTCTAGTTTTCCTTTGCAATGATAAAATTCTTTAATGTTTCTTATACCATTCCCCTTAACAGATTCAGAAGGAAGAAGTGAAGTTAAACATAAAAAGCCCAACTCAGTCGCAATGATACATGTTGTTGGCATGATATTTAGTCTTACAACTGATTCTCTTTCTTGTTCCCTGTAGTCCATTTCCAACAAGGTGTAGCACTATGGATAACATTTGAACTCCTTTCGATTGGCCCAGCAATTTTTCATCTTTGCAAAGAACTTCTGCTCAAACTCATCAATTGCAGCATCTCGTGAAGTGTAACTTATCTTGGCCCTTCAACCCAACCCTGCCCCATCTGTTATAGACCATGAATCTGCCACCATCATTGGCTTCTGCAAGCAAAGTTTAACTCGGAAGAAAAAGGGAATACGGGATATGAGAAAAACAAGAAAATAAGGATCTGAATCTATATGCATTGCGGCCCATTATGACTTTAATCAAGTGAGCAGAGAACTATAATATTAGCTTCATAATATTTCTACCAAATAATGCCTCTGTAGAGGGAAATGCTATTCTGATTTCCAAGTCTAATTATGTCCAACTTTTCAGCTAAACTGATGGAGTGATATTTATGTATAAAAAAACTACATGTACATAGACAGAATTGAGAGCTCACCTAGAAGTTGAATAACGTAGAACTTGTTACTGCTGTCCCCAATGTTTGTCTGATTCAAATTGGCATCATATATATCATCTCCCTGAATCCAGACATGAGATGAAATTGTTACATTCATTCACAGACACAAATAGACGAAATTAATCACCAGGAACAATAAAAACAAGCATAAGACTTGCCAACTGTAGAACATGATACTGTAACTTTATCTGATCCGGAAGATATTGATCCAGCACTGCAGCACCCTTCTTTGTGGCAGTAACAATTTTGTCATCCCGTTGCTCTACTTTATCTACAACCACATCCATTACGTTCCAAATAAGCCAAAGTTTTAATATTGACACTCAAAGCCTCAAGTGATAAACACGCCTCTAATACCTTGAAGAGAGTGTGAAGAACCTCCATTGAAAACAAAACCATCACAAAGCCTCCCAATCTTGTGCCGGTGGTGGAAACCCCAAGAAGCTTTGCTTCTTCCCGCAATTGCTAGACATTCATGTCCTGGAACCTCTAAATGGCCTTAATTTTGTCCGGTCCGTCAGAATCTCCATCATATGAATTCCTCTCACTTTCCTTGCTAACAACTGCATTGACTTCATCAACAACTTTCTTCTTCTCTTGCTGCAGAGCCGATTCGAGTCTCCGTAACTTCAAAATATAAAACTGTAAATTACTCGACTGAAGTGGATCATTTCATATTTTCATTTCAAAAGTGTTAAAACTAAATCAAGAGCTAAAATTTCAACTTATTATAAACACTGATTACTTTTTAACTATTTCATGATTCCATCACAAACACAACAATGTAATAACTTTATACTAAAATACAATAATTATAATAAAAATCACTCTAATCATTTTACTATATTTTAACAATAAATCAAATATTTCAAACATATTATTCTTTACACATTTTTTTATTGTATTTATATTTAATTATTCACTTATTCTTTCATGTAAAATATATTTTGATATTTTTAACTTATTATAAACACCAATTACTTTTTAACTATTTCATGATTCCATCTCCAATCACAAACAAAAAAATATAGTAACTTTACATTAATGCTCCATTTGGAATAATTAAATTCAAAATTTTAGAATTTATTAAATAAATTTCACATAAAATTTATTTACAAATAAATTATCTTGTTTGTTATGCTATTACTTAAAACATAAAATTCAATTGAATTTCTCATAATCAATTTTTAAATAAATCAAGAATTAGAAATTCATTCCAATCTATTTTCTAATATACCCTTCATTACAACAACTTTATGTAAAATATACTTTTTGTTTATTTTTTAATCATATTCTATTGATAAATATATTTAACATATTAAATAATTATCTAGAAAATTAATTATTTAAATAATTATTTAATATTTAGTATTCAATTATTTAATTAAAGATTAATATTTAATTATTTAATATGAATTTAATTTTAAATAATTAAAAAAAATTAGAGGGAGGGAGAGAGAGTGGGAGAAAGAATGAGAGAGAGAGAGAGATAGAGAAGGAGGCAGAAAGAGAGAGGAGAGGAGAGAGATAGGCTACTTTTGGAATAAGTGAGAAAAAGCGAGGTTAATTTTGGTATGTAAAAGTTTTTGTAGAATTCATTTGGAAATCCCACCTATTTTATTAGAAATTGACTTAGTTATGTTCAATTCTACATAATTCAATTCTTAAAATTGAAATGGATGTTTTTTTGTCTTCCAAACACAAAAATTTAGAATTGCAAATAAATTTCATAAAATTTTGTAGAATTCATTTGTTCCAAACAGGGGGTAAAATACAATAATTACAATAAAAATCACTCCAATCATCTTACTCTATTTTTAACAACAAATCAAATATTCCAAACATATTACTCTTTACACATTTTTTTATTATTTAACAATTTGTATTTATATTTAATTATTCACTTATTCTTTCATCTAAAATATATTTTGATATTTTTAATAACAAATAAATGTTAAACATAAATATTTTTGTAATACAATAATTAAAATAAAATAAATTTGGATAAAAATATATTTTTTGTTTATTAAAATTTATAACTAAATACACACATAAAAGTTTTTTACTACATATTAAAAGTAAAACATAATTAAAAAAACAATCATACATTCATGTCAATAATCCTCGTAATTGGAAAATTGCTCAATTTGTAGAATATTTTTATTTATGTTAAATAACATTTATATGAATGTGTTTGTTTTAAATTTGTAGAGCATGTAATTTGTAAATTTTTTAATTTTTTCATATTTAATGATATTTTAACTATACTTTTTAAACAAATTGTATTTTATTTTAATAAATACATTGATTGATTAAAAATACAAATATACCATAAACTAAAACTATAAAAACACATCTCAATTAATATAATTCAAGAAGAAAAACACAAAGAATAAAAAAATTAAGAAATGAATGCATTAATCATTGTAGCGACCCATATTTGGGCCGCTACAGTGATTTGCACCAAATTGCTGGTTGGAGCAAAAAACGCATGCCAATTTGCAATGTTTACTGCAAATTGTTGTGCGTTGCAGATGCTACCATTATATGAAAAGCATTGAGAGATGGAGAATAACCAAGAAAGGCTTGGTTCAAGTGATATCAAGTCCTCGTTTAGGTAGCTAGGCTCGAAGTTGGTCTACTTGGAGTTTGTTGGCCATTTCTTTGTTGAAAAAAGGGCAAAATCCATCGCGGTCTCTGAACTTTGACTATATCTTTCGTGCGACCCCTCAATTTTCAAAACCCTTTGTTCTGGTCCCTCAATCTACCACAATTAGTCAAATTTAACGTGTCATATCAAAAAATCTGGCGTGACACATAAAACCTACTAATTTAAAACATTTAATGACAAAAATACCCTTTTAACCCAAAATTTTAACCTACATTCTAAAATCAAAACCAAAACCAAAATTTTAATCCAACTCTAAACAACCAACCAAACCCACCCATTTCTTCTTCTTTCTTTCTTCTCTTATGAACCCAAAACCCACCACCACCAAAACTAAAACCAAAAATTTAATCTAATCATAAACACCCAACCTGAAACCACCCATTCCTTCTTCATCTCCCATCACCACCTACTCTCTCTCTCTTAACCACTACTATCGGTCTCTCTCCCTTCTCAACACCATAACCCAAAGCCAAATTCGCCACCAACGTCACTCTCCTCTCACATTTTGTCACACTTCAAATCCGCCACCACCACCGTGAAACCCGTTGCTCCCCCGCCCGACTCCGTCGAATCCAACAAGCCCACGACCACTGGTCCTCCACCTCCTCTGTATGTTGCATCCACCTTAACGGCCAGTCGATCGCTCTTTTCTCTGTCCTTGTTTCTCTCTCCTTCCCTCCTCTCACATTTAAAAGCCTCTCGCTCGTTATCTCTCACATCAACTCCCTCTATCTCACATCATTAAAGCCAACCACATCAACGAAAACAGAATCTCTCAAAGCCTAGGTTCAAGAGGATGCTGCTATCAGCGGTGGCAAAACAGGCTGCTCAGGTCTTGAATCCAAACACAATTGCAACCAAGACAGGTTAATTTCTTTCTTTCTTGATGAATGTATCAGAAAAGTGACGTTGGAGTTTGATTTGTGAAATATGTGGTTTCTTTTCTTTCTTGATGAATATATCAGTAAAGTGAGGTTGAAGTTTGATTTGTGAAAGATGTGGTTTCTTGGACTACACTTGTAATTGGGTATGTGCAAATTTGTGCATCTGCACTATCCCATATTTTTTCTTGTACATCAGAACAGGTTTTGGATGGAACAAATTCAACGATTAGGAATTTTATTGATTTTTTTTTGATTTTTTTTTGGAGTGGGTGCAATTTCTTTTTTGATTTCTTGGACGATTTTTGAATTCCGATTTCATGGGAGACTTTGGTTGATTTCTGAGTTTGCATTTGATATTTTGGTTGGCTTATGATATCTTGGTTGCGTTTGATTTTTTGTGGGTCTGCCTTTTTTCGAACAAATGCTTATAGGGCTGAGCATGGGTCGATTCGGTTTGGTTTTGACCCAAGAATCGAAACCAAAATTCTGGTTTTGTCTTTTTTTAAAGAATTGAAAGACCGAAAATTTTGGACAAAAGGTTCAGTTCTTCCTGACCGAAAAACCAGAACGGTTCTGGTTCGATTCTTAGGACTTAAAAAAAAATTCAAACTACCTTTTATACATACAAATAAATTTTACAACATAATATATCAAAAATACAAGCTTGTTTTTTTTTTTCAATGAGAAAAATATAAATAGCAAAATCAACTACACAGTTCCTCCATTATCCAGGTAGAAACGAGAACATGATGGTTACAAAACAGATCATTAGCTCAATTACCCCCTTAACAACCTTAGCAAAAAAATCATCCACCCTGTTAGCATCCCTTCCTATCGACCTAAAAGAACACGAGTCAAAACGATTTTGTAAAAGCTTGATATTCTGAGCAATTGTTGCAATCTCCCAACTGCCACCACAATTTGCAACTTGCAAAGCATTAACAACATTCTACGAATCCGACTCCAATTCAACCCGGTTCTAATTGTTCCTAATTGCAAGAATCATTCCAGCTTTATCACCAACATATTGTACAAATAAATTTTATACAAATACATTTTTGTCCCTAACCAGAAGCTTGTTTTAAGCAGCAATACAAGCTTGTTTATCACTAAGCTTGTATAAAAAATGTATCAAAATCAAGGAATGCACATTGCACAACAGAACACACAACAAAAATGTATCAAAATCAATGACTACACAACACAACAACAATGCACTAATTGTTTTTATTGTTACATGCTCCTCGAAAGTTCGTCAAAAATTCAAAACTGACTATGATATCTCTGAAGCAAGAAACACAATCAAGGTCTGCAAAACAGTTGACAAAAAAAAAATAGACACTGATAAGTTGTAAGTTGTACGTCCATATAAATCACAACACATTGATTGGAAAAAAATAAAATAGATGGGTGAGAGTCGAAATTTACTAACCAGATTACCTAGACCGTCGAAGTGAGGAAGAATGTCAGAGTGAGTGGAGAGCGAATGAGTGAGTGCCTGAATGGAGAGCTTCGAAGTGAGAAAGAGCGTAAGAGTGAGTGAAGAGCGAATGAGAGTAAAAAAGTGAGTGTCTGAGTGGAGAGCGTTGAAGTGAGGAAGAGCATCGGAGTGAGTGGAGAGCGAAGGAGTGAGTGAAGAGCGTCGGAGTGAGTGGATAGCGAAGGAGAGAGAGAGCGTCGGAGAGTGAAGGAGAGCCGTCGGTGACTGTGAGAGTGAGAGAGGAGAGCGCCAGAGAGTGACTGAGGATGGGTGAGTGGCGTTGTGGCAACTAGCGATAGAGAGACTATGAGACTGAGAGAGACTATAGAGAGCAAATTAAGGTTAGGGAAATGAAGGAACAACCGATAGGTCGAGTTTTGATTTTTCTACTGCAACAATTAGGGGTGTAGGCGGTGCGATTTGCTCAGTTTTAAGTCTTCAAACCAAACCGCGCCGCAAATTGCGATTTGAAGAAATTGCAACCGCAATCAAACCACTAGTGCGGTTAAATCCACTAAATTTAAACCAGTGATTGCGGTGCGATTTGGTCGGTTTGACGGTTTGTGTTTTATTAATATATATAAAAAAATTAAACAACTAAACAAAATAAAATAAATAACAATATTGAAAAATAACTTTAATATTGTTTCATTCGAATTACAATGTCTCTAAAATATGAAAGGTGCCTAAAAAATAAGAAAGATTATTTCAAAATACATTAACCTTTACGAACTGTCATTCGAAAATAAGTACAATTATACGGTGTTTTCACTATCTGTAAATTAGCATCTAACTAATACTAATGTATACCTATTGTTAACATCCAAAATATATATTTTTCAACTATAAAGAAATTTACAAAATTTCACATAATTTTAAAAAAACTCCACAATATACAATATGCAGTTACGCGGTTGTGGTTTGGTTTGAGCGGTTTTAATACATTATTAACCGCAGTCGAACTGTAAATTAGCGAATTTATAAAATTATGATCCGCAACCAATCTGAATCTATAAAAAACCGCAAATTGCGGTGTGATGCGAAACGAATTGGTCGGTTTTTGCGGTTCGACAGTTAAACCTTACACCCCTAGCAACAATTGCATACGACATTGTTTAGCCGTGAAAAATGGAAAAAAATGATTTCTATTTTGTATATTTTCAAATTCAATCAGAATTTGTTTTTATTTCATATAATAAAATATATATTATTAATGGAAGGGTAAAAATTAATAATTAATGGGCATCTAATGTGTGAGATGTTTATTTGTTGAAAGAATAATTGTCTAAATAGAATGCAAAATTTAGGAGATTGAATAATGATTAATAGATATTTAATTTCTATACTCACAAAAAAACATATAATTTGCAAATGAAAACTTTATTTTAAATTAAGAGTAAATATAGAAAATGCAAATGAAAAGTTAACAAAGGAAAACAAAAACTATTAAATTTATATGAACACCTATGATTATATTCACTTATTGAACACCTAGGATTATATGAACACCTATGTATACTTTTGTATACCTATTGAACACCTGTAATTATATAAACACTTATTAAAAACCAATGATTATATAGACACCTATTGAACAACTATGTATACTTTTGTACACCTATTGAACACTTATGATTATATAAAGACCTATTGAACAACTATGTATACTTTTATACACCTATTGAACACCTATGATTATATATACACCTATTGAACAACTAGGTATACTTTTGAACACCTATGATTATATAAACACCTATTAAACACCAATGATTATATAGACAGCTATTGAACACCTATGATTATATAAATACCTATTAAAAACCAATGATTAAATAGACACCTATTGAACATCTATATATATTTTTGTACACCTATTGAACACCTATGATTATATAAACACCTATTGAACAACTATGTATACTTTTGTACACCTATTGAACACCTATGATTATATAGACACCTATTGAACAACTATGTATACTTTTGTACACCTTTTGAACACCTATGATTATATAGACATCTACTGAACAACTATGTATACTTTTGTACACCTATGATTCTATAAACACCTATTAAACACCAATGATTATATAGACACCTATTGAACAACTATGTATACTTTTGTACACGTATTAAACACCTATGATTATATAGACACCTATTGAATAACTATGTATACTTTTGTACACCTATTGAACACCTATGATTATATAAATACCTATTAAATACCAATGATTATATAGACACCTATTGAAAAACTATGTATACTTTTGTACACCTATTGAATACCTATGATTATATAGACACCTATTGAACAACTATGTATACTTTTGTATACCTATTGAACACCTATGATTATATAGACACCTATTGAACAGCTATGTATACTTTTGTACGCCTTTTGAACACCTATGATTATATAGACACCTATTGAACAATTATGTATACTTTTGTACACCTATGATTATATAAACACCTATTAGACACCAATGATTATATAGACACCTTTTGAACAACTATGTATACTTTTGTACGCCTATTGAACACCTATGATTATATAGACACCTATTGAACAACTATGTATACTTTTGTACACATATTGAACACCTATGATTATATAAGCACCTATTAAACACCAATGATTATATAGACACCTATAATTAATTGTTCATATATATATATATAATTGAACATATATAATTAATTTTTCATATATATATATATATATATAATTGTTCATATATATGTAATTGTTCATACATATATAATTAATTATTCATATATATATATATAATTGTTCTTATATATGTATAATTGTTCATATATATATAATTTTCCATATATATATATAATTGTCCATATATATATAATTAATTATTCATATATGTATAATTATTCATATATATATATAATTGTCCATATATATATAATTAATTTTTTCCGGTTCTAGCTTCGGTTCTTTGGTTCGGGACAATTCTCGGTACGGGTATTGCTTAAGATCCAGAACCGTCCCAAATAAAAATTTCGGGACAGTTCGGTTCGGAAAAAATCAAAAGTCAACAATTCTTTTCGATTACAGTTCTTTTAGGTTCGATTATCTCCAGGACCTTTGCTCAACCCTAGATGCTTATAGATTATGTTTTGCTGGGGTTCATGCATTGCAAAAAAAGGAGGAGAGAATTGATAGAAAAGTTGTTGGAGTTACAAAAGCAGACAGAGGAAGAGGAAAAACTAGATAGGTGGTTTTAGGTGTTTGGTTGGTGGGAAAGTAGGGGAAATAAACATGGAGAGAGAAATGAATGAAATAGAGGATAATTTTATCTTTTCATATTTTCAGTTTAAAAAACAAAAGGAGTTAAGAACGAAAGACTGAAATAAAAAATTTTAAAAATAGAGAGACCGTATAAAAGACATGATTAAATTTCAAGGATCGTGATGTATTTTGCCCTTGAAAAAATGGAGGAGAAATTTGAGAGAGAGATGAAGCGGTTTTAAAATTTCCGGGAGAGTGAGTAGGAGGTAGGCCTACGGCGTCATTTGACATTAGCTTCCAGCCTCGGTCTGCTACTACACTTTTTGAGTAGGACCCGCGAAGTCAAAGCTTGATTTTTCTGGTGGGCCATGAGCTAAGAGTTGGACATAGAATGAACTTCCGACAAGTAAGCCCATCTTCTGCCAAGTTGACGAGCAGCTCCAGCTCAAGAGAAGTCAGTAACCGACTTGTCGTTTGGTAGCGAAAGGCGCATTTCATTTGTTTCTTCTCCAATCGGTTCCTTCTCTCCGTCGACTTCTGCTCCCACTCCTTGAAGGTTGAAGAAGTATCAAAATTCGATGCTGCAATACTTTTTCCTTTTTCGTCTCTTTCGGATTAATATCTGCTGGTTGGGTATTTAGGCCTTTTTATGGTATGTGTTTAACGGGCTCTCTTCACCCAATTGTGTTAGGGTTTCATCAAATTGTTAACTTAATTGGCTGAATAATCTTCCACGGAGGAGGACAAGCTTTGTTAACCTGCAAGTTGTGTTGGAGGGTATTGGAAATGGCAGAGAAGCAGCGACAGCTGGATCCACCGCAACTGCAGTCACCGTCGCAGCAGCAGCAGCCAGCGCGAGAAGACATGATGGCGTGCGTGATGGCTTTAGAGGTTGCTTTGCTTCCTTGTTTGCCCGCCAGAGAGCTCCAGGCCATCGACCGATCACCTCATCCTTCACATCAGAGTTAGTTACCCCCTTAATAGTATTTCAATTTTTTTTTCTTTCGTGCTTCATAAGAAAGAGCAGGCGGTCCTGATTTGCTGTTAGAGTTTAATTCTTGTGTTCACCAGATTGTTCTACAGAAACTGTTGGTTGGTAGAATTTTTAGTGTTCAAGAACATGAATTTTGGAGTTATTTGCTCCACTTGAATTTTGTCCTGACGAATGGATATGTTCTTTTAATGTGCGGAACTTGTTTAGTGGCACCGAGTCCTTCACGTTTCGAGGAATAGCTCGAATTGATCTTGAATCCTGAAGCAGACAATTGTTTGTTCAGATATCTCCACAAATAGAATATTATAAATTGGTAGTCTCCATATTCTTAGCATGTTTACTGGTTAATTTAACTTAAGAAGTGAAATTAAGTGATTACTCATGGTAAGGTGCATTGAATCGTCACATTACTTTCTTCTTTTCTGTGAGTAAACGTCAAAGACACTGAGAGAAGTTGGAGGAGGCAGATATTTCTTTATTGGTAATATTCATAGAATTGTTAGCAGTAAGTTTCTCTAACTGCTGAGTAGATCTTTTATTTTGTAATTGTTATAGTTGATGTCGAAAGGCATGCCAGGGACTTCATGGAGGCTGCGAAAAAACTTCAATTGTATTTCATTGGTCTCCAACGTGAAGAGCAACCAAGTATAGCTGAAACTTTAAGAAAGGTAATTTCTCAATCGCACTAGAAGAAATAGAGATTGTTTTTGATCTATTGCTTTGAAGCACTTCAGTTTAACGGGGTACCGTGTTGGGATGGTCTTAACCAGGAGATTGAAGTTCTGGAAGAAGAATTGAAGATAAAGGATGAGATTATCAAGAAACAAGAAAGACTAATTCAGGGGTGGAAGAAGGAATTGAAAGACCAGTTGGAAAAACACTATACTGAATTGGAGAGAGTGTAATGAGCCTGTTGAGTGGATAAGCTAACAAACCATGAGGACGTCGTGCCTGTTGACAGTCTTTGTGGCAGATGGGTAGTATTTGCCATTTTTGTTCTTATGAAGCACGCATGCATAATGTAAAAATTTGCTACTGTTTCTTGAGCATTAGCAATTGTTCAGACTTAATTTTTGGCAACTGAACTGAATTCTGTACTTGGAGAGGATTAGATTCATCTTCTACTCCTTTCCCATTTGTATAGGCATCCATTCGCAGGCAGCTACGCCAAAGTTTGTAGAGATGGCAACTTTACAAGTAGAACCATCCTGTAGTTAACGGCTTAACGCCCGACATTTTGAGCAACAGTAGGTTCGGTGTTTCATAAACATCAATTACGTTAACTCACACCAGTTGATGGATCAGTTGCACTAATAAACTTGCAACAGTAAAGATATGACACTCTCCAACTATGACAATACACCATACATAAACTCCTACGCCTCAACCTGAGTGTAACTATTGCATGACATAATGAATTACATGTATTAACATTCTAGTTGAGTTCACTGATTGTAGCCTTAGCCTAATTTTCAATACCAGAAACAGATTTTTCTATTTCTTGGCATATGTAATCAGCATGGGATTTTGTTCTATTTTGAAACCCTGGAGTCCAAGCATTGCTACAGTGGATTGCATCTCATCTCCATACTCTACAAAGGCGATCCCTGGCTTTGTTTCCACCATTCTAACCTCCTTAAAACCAGGATACTGCTGGAAAAGCATTTGCAACATCATCGTAGTGGTCTCATGGGGAAGATTTTGAATAAACAGAATGTTATTTGGAAGAGCTGGTGCCTCAGGGACCATAGCTTTTGCACCTCCAGGATAGGGTATCTGTGATAACTGAGCAATTTGAAAACAGTGGTAAGAAACATAACAGCCTACTGAAATCATTCTTATAACTTGTAACTTCATAATCCATTAGCTTTCAGGGATTAGTACGCAAACCCTATAACTTTTAAAGGTGAAAGTGCGTTCATTGCATAACTCCTAATCAGTCATCAGCAATAGTAAAAACAGACAAGTTGATATTTGTCTAAATCAATGTTCTTTTGTTCTTTTTTAATCAACAAAAAGAAAAGAGATTATATATCAAGGAAGAATACGACCTCTCCATGCCAAATTTAGTTTGAATTAAATTGTGGTCTATTGACTCTGTTTTTCTTAAAAGTATCATAATTATTAAAAACATATTGGAAAAGGAGAATTATGTGTTTTGCATAGGTAGTTGTTGAAAGAATTTTGAATCGTCCTTGTTCAATGATCAAGATCCTGATATGCTCTATGGAAAAAAAATATGCAAAACCCAAAAGCAGAAATTTAAATAAATAGGATGGAAATGCTTACAGGAGGTGTTGTGCCATATCCTCCAGCATATGCAGGATTGAGACCCATTGCTGCTTGATTAGCATCATGCTGTTCTTTCTTCTTTTTCCCTGCCATGTCAGGAAAAGAAATATAGATCTTAAGGAACAATAAACTGCACTCAAAGAGGCTTGGCCAAATGAATCCCACATGATTTAAGAACCTTGGTATGAAATGGAACACAATTAAAAGTGACTTCTAGTTTACAACATGACCATGCTCAAAGGAACTCTAGGGCATAAAGTGAAATTAAGTTACCTTTCTCTTCATGCCCCTTTCGTTTTTCTCTTGGAACGAAAGTGCCATCTGCTTTTGCTATGGTATCTGATTTTGTTTTAGCATATTTTATTCTCTGTAAAAGAAAGATATTTGTTCACTGTAATTAAATTCCAAGAAACCCAAAAGGACTCATTTTTCTATAATAAGAAGATGCACAGAATCAAAAGAAAACAAGACAAACATTTGAAGAACTCAAAGAACGAGGTTCTTATCAATTTACACTTAACAGAAAACAGGCATGGATTAGTTACCACAATTGAAGATACACAAAAAGAAAAATACAAAGATATTGTCATAATATCATGGCACTCATCCAAGAGTGAGCAACAAGTATTACTAATATTTAACGAATAATTCATTATGGATTTATAGTTGATACTTAATAGTGGTCTAGATTTATACTAGTACGATAAGACCAAACCTAGAAATGGGAATCAACGACAAATAAAAACCTCATTCTTCTGTATCCAAAAATTTTTGTTATCGAAAATCTGGATTTCACAAAAATGGCAACAAATGTTCCGGCAAAATCACACCTCACAACCAAATGCAATCTTAAAACTCTGAAACAAAGTGTAATAAGGAAGAAAAAAAAAAGGATACCATGGGCTTGTCATAAAAAGGGAAAGACTGCATCTGCCTCATAGCATTGGTGGCTGATTGAACATCCTCGAACACAACCCAAGCTTGGCCTTTATGTTTCAGTGTCTTGAAAGCCCATATCTCCAGTATCTTTCCGAATTGTGAAAACACAGCGTGCAGCGATTTCTTTAATTCTACCATCAAATACATGTTCAACAATTTTCAAAATCACAAACACATACCACAGTACAGACAATTAAAAAAAAACAAAGAGCCAGAGAAAATGTTCACCGTCTAGTTTGATTTTCTCGTTGAGATTGTTGATGTAAATAGTCATGTTGGGAGGGATCTCGATGCCCGTACTTGCATTGTTCACCTCTCCCATGTCGTTTCTCTCTGCCAATGCCATGATTCGGAAGTTGAAGCTGAAGCTGTACTTCTACCGACGGGGGAAAGCGGAAGCCCTATTGATTTGCAGTCGGAAAGCGCAGACTGGCGTCCAAGATTTGGGCCTCCACTGAAGTCCAAACTACCTGCAGATTGTATGGCAAACCCACACAAATATGTGGCAATTACACATAAATATGTGAGCCCAACAAAATGAAGCCCACAAACGAGCCTAGCAGAGTGCTCTGTCCTCTACAAACATATAAGTCCATGGCCCACCTCACCAGTCACCTATTAGTTGTATACGTCGCGTGGCATCGCTTAGTTTCTTAATTTTATCCAAATTGCCTTGATTAATGGGGGGATAAATGAGTAATAGTCATTCGTCAGCAGCTCGGAGTTCGGCATAGTAAGAACTTATTTGTGTTTAATTTGATTTATAAACAAATCAAATTTAAAGAATTTTTGGAATTTGATATACAAATGAGTCAAGTTTGAATAGTTTAAAATTCGTTTAGAAAACTATGGAATAGACTCAACAAATACGTTTGTGGACAGTCTTGATGGTAAACTTGCGAACAAATTTGATAATAAGCTTTATAAATACTATATATATCTATGTGTGTGTATATTATCCTTTTTTTCTAAATTGAATAGATAATTAACTTAAAAATTACTTATTAAACCAATACTTGTAACACAATTAAATTGATTTTGAAATAAGCCAAACTCGAATCAAGCTCAAGTGGAATAAATAAGTCTATCACAAACCAAGCTCTAGTAGTAAAATTTTGAAAGAACTAAATTGAATGAACATTCTAAAATTCAGCTTAGTTTGACTCAATTACATCATAGTTCATTTCCTGGCTTGTTTCTGAATTATGATGGCTTTCGGTTTTGTCTTTAAAGAAATTTATGGAAGTTAATTCTAGAATCATGAATGGTTAACAAAAAAGTACAAGCTGATATTATGATATTCAGTGGTGAATTGGTGGCTCTGAACATTGTGACCTTTAAACACTTGAAATACTCTCTGACCCTAGTTGAATATGTGACCCGGGCCTTTGTCATCGAGACAGAGGCACATATGTATCCATTTTGACGTTGTTTTTATGCACCAAGGTAACTGGACGAGGATCCATTGGTTTTATGAATGTATGGAGAGTGATTCACGGACATGTCGATTTCAATTGCTGAGATTGGACTTATTTTATTCCCCATGATGTTGATTTCTTGCTTGGAGCTTCACCCGATTCCCGTTTTCTCATTCCCTTTTGTTTTCCCTTTTGTCAAAATTTGTAACTTGGTTTTTAAGGGATAGCTAGACTTTCGGTGATAACCGGAATTCTGTAGCTCCACAACAGCTGGCAAAAATTGGGGGTCACATTTTTTTACATATCAAAGCTTAATTTTAATGGAAGTCAGCCCCTACAAGATAACCTGCAGCTAATTGACTATAAATTAAAAAAACCCATTAATGATCAGCTTGACAATTCCTCGAGTCGAGTACTATTCTTCCAAGTTCCCTTGATTGGATAAGGGTGCACGGTGGGACTGGGACATATTAAAATGACCGCATTACCTAATACTTAATGAAGCATTTTTTTTTTTGAAGAGATACTTAATGAAACATTCAGCTTCCATAAAAAAATGAAACATTCATCCAAGTTGCAGTTTATTGGAAATGGAAATCTTTCTTTTCCCAAAAGTTATTATACAGCTTCAAGTTGGTTGATTGACAATCCAGCTAGCTTGAACCAGTGGCTGGCTAGGTGGCAACTGATAAGCGGACACGGCTGCAAAACCCATGTGTCATGATATTATTGAGCATGAACCAAGTTGTAGTTCTCCAAATCTATGCTCAGAGAATTGTAGTAATTCGATAAATCGCGTAAAATGAAAAAATAAAAAATTTACGCTGGATTGCGGCGCTTCGCCGTGGTTTCAGAAAAGACAGTTATGGCACTGCTGTAGTAATTGCCACTGTAATCGGAGGAAGCAGTCAGAGTTAATTACCTTAGTTAGCATTTAGCAATTGATGCACTTAGTATTGTTACAACATAAGTAGCTGATTGAACAAATAAGCAAAGATTTGAGGAAGTTTCCGGCAGAATCAAATTCAAATGGTGGAGAACAAAAGAGGACAGGACAGGGCACATGAGAAACTCGTCGCTTACACATAGCAAGATACACGAGCGGGTTGGTGAAAGCGAAGCATAGGCATAGCAGCCCTGTTGACGTGCCTTTGCGGTGTCCACCATTAGTAGTGTTATTATCATATTCAAAATTGGCAACAAAAGTTAGAAAGTCTCGGGGAAAGAAGATGCCACTTGATGGGGATTCCTAGGAAGACTTGGGAATCAAGTTGAGTTGAGCTGGACCTTTCAGGAGCTTAATGGCCATCACTTCCCCAACACAAAATTGCCAGTAAATTTAAAATATTTAACAAGACTCATCAGCGGCTGTAATTTTGTAAAAGCAATGCCCAACTTTCACGCCGACTTCTCCGTGCAATTCACATGTTTCATGTTACTGAAAGAAAAGTCCTCAACCGTCCGATCAAAACTCCTTTCCACGAACACCCTTCATTAATCAAATTCGAATAAGACTAATAATGAAACATTATTGACCCAGTCCTTGTATGATTATGTCTACAATCCTGAATAAACGCGGAGTGGTTTAACCTCAGCGGAAAGCAACGGTGGGACGCGTCTATATAAACCCAACAACCCCTCTGCCTTGACACCCATCCAGAGAGTCCCCTCTATAGAGAAACGCGAGAGAGAGTCGAGTTCTGTTAAGCTGCTGTGGAAATCTTCTTCTTCTTCTTCTTCTTTGTCGGAGAAACTTTCTGCAGTAGCTTCCTTTGCTTCTTTTTTCTCGTTTGAATCATCAGCAGAAGCAACAACAACAACAAAAACAATGGCTCACTCTTTCTCAAACGCAAAGGTTCTGTCTGGCTTGATCACAAAGGCAATCAACAGGAGAGGACATTCAGCGGCTGCTGCTGGTGCGCCCCAAGGCGGCGTGGTTTCAAGTCATGTTGCCAAGGGAGGTGCTGCTAAGAAAACAGGGGAGGAGGTTGTTGGGTCCACCGAGAAGGTGTCGTGGGTCCCAGACCCTCGCACTGGGTTCTACAGACCGGAGAATCTTAAAGAGCATATTGATGTGGCTGAGTTACGGGCTATGCTCTTGAAGAAGAACTGAATAATAATCTAAATGACAACACTTGATAAGAAAAAAAGAATATATTGTTTTGTGTAATACATATTGTTGTGTTGTAGACATGACGAACAAGGCAGCTCCTCCTCTGCCGTCCTCTCTGTTTGGGGACAAACAAATTTTCTTTTCGCACCTGTAACTTTCTCATTAATTAGAAAATTAATGGCTTATTTCAATATAGCATATCTAATCTTCTCTTTTACGTGCATGATACCTTGAATGTCTTTTCTCCTGATTTTTGACCGACAATGAAAAGCAGAATCATTGAATCAAGAAGAAAGAGCAAACAATAATGCGGGCTTATCGATCTACTGCTACCCACCGAAAATTATAAATTTAATCAGAATCAATCTTCTCTTGTTAGCGGCCTGGAATAACGAATGTTGCCTCATAAGATTCTCCTCTCACTCAGCCAAATAAATCATTCCGCTCTATATTTTATGAGGACAGAAAGGTATAATAGGCGACAACAGAGAACTTGTTTCTTGATTATTTTAATTCATTTGTTTGGCTGATTGCATCCATAGATAATGTAATTTATAGACGAGGCCAACTTAATTGATATTATAATGAGAATTCAGTTGCAAACACGAAATGATAATTGTTGGAAACAAGTTTAAAATGTGGCACAATGTTAGGATGCAGAGTGAGATGTGGGGTCGTGTTTGTCATGGAAAGCAAGCCACCAAAATGGGTTATTTAACTATATTACAATTCTGATAAAGACGTCAACAATAATTTGTGTACGTCGAAGAGTCAGTCGTCAAGATGAAAAAGATCCAGAATTGCATACAATGAATGTAACATTGCATCATCCACAAAAGATGACCGAACGAGCAGTTGTTTTGACCAAAAAATTGTAAGTTGAAACACAATAATACAAAAAGAAAGCACGCAGCTAATGATTAATGGTGGAAGAAGCAACTTGCACGGCTGGCCTACTCTTGACGTCGCCTCCAAGACTTAACCTTTTTGTACAGTACCCTCCAACAAAATGTGAGAGGCAACGAGAGAGAGAGGAGAATTATGTAGAGTCGTAAAATTGGAGTCGAAATCGATAAATCGAACCGAAATCGGACAGCTCAAAACCGTTTAAAATTGGAATCGAATTGGAATCAAAACCGGCCGATCAAAATCGGAGGGCTACCTTTTAGGTATCGGTTCCACCATTTTAGAAACCGTCGAACTACCGGTTCAATCGGTAGTTTGAATCGGATATTTGAATCTTCAACCGACGGTTCCAACGGTTTTTTTCCTTTTTTTGTTTTTATTTTTATTTTTCAACTCTATAAATATTCCACTACATTCTTACTAATTTTACATTATTTCTTC
This sequence comes from Flueggea neowawraea, assembly GCA_948243855.1. Lineage (NCBI taxonomy): Eukaryota > Viridiplantae > Streptophyta > Magnoliopsida > Malpighiales > Phyllanthaceae > Flueggea > Flueggea neowawraea. The sequence goes on along the minus strand of CAODLS010490556.1, from coordinate 56 downwards.
TCTCTCAATCTCTTCTGCACTCTCACTCTTTCAAAAATTTATTTTGCTATAAATTG